>JAANBC010000229.1:0-48342 GCA_014621405.1 Stylonectria norvegica
TTATAAAGACCCTTTTTAATATATAATATAACCTTAAATTTATTAGTTAATTACTCTTTTTAGGTCTTTTAAATTATATTCTTAAGTCTAAGTATTTAATTATATATTAGAGTTATATAGTCTATATTATCTTCTCTTACTTATTAATCTAATCTCCTTACTTTATTTTATTACTTATTACTAGTCTTAGAATATTAAAATAGGCTTTTTATACTTATTTCTTTTAAAGAATATTATTTATCTTATATACTGCCTTAAGATTTAAATAGAGTAGTGAAATATTATTATATTTAGTTAAACTAATTACCTTAAGTATATAGATTTATATATAATAAGAAAATATATTCTTATTTAGCTAGTTAAGTATACTTTTAATTCCCTATTCCTTATAAAGATATGCTTTTTTATTAAGTATATAGAGTTATATATTATACTTTACAGACTCTTAATCTTTTAAAAGTATTTTATTTAAGTAATTTATAAATTAATCTTCTTAAATAAACTTTAGAGACTTTATAGTGCTCTTAACCTAATATAGAAAAGGAGGTTAGTATTAACTAATTAGGTATATGTGTATATTATAAGAAGGATAAAGATCCTGCACCCTATGTGGGCTAGGGTCTTCCTACTTAAATAGGCGCACCACAGCCTATGCGGGGCCTATACTAAGGCATATACTATAGTATGTGATACTATAGCTTTAGTTCTAAAGCTAAAGTATATTATAGTGGCTAGTATAAAAAGAGACTATATTGTTCTTAGTAATCTATATATATATATAAATAGCTTTCTTACTAGTCTTCTAAAATAACCTTCCTTTTATTATTATTATTCTTTATTTAATTATTTTATTTAACTACTTCTTAGTATATATATATTAGGCATACTTACTGCAGCGCAAGTCTTCTTATATAGCTTTATTAGGTTATTTCTTATTAAATAAGTTAATTAGATTCTTTAAGATATCTTTAACTCTAACTTAGGTATTATACTTAGGTCCCTATTCTTACTAATAAACTATATATCTCTTAAAAAGAGTGGTATTATATCTTAGGCAGTGAATCTCTTTATAGAGTAATTTCTTAATCTTATACTAGTCTTTGCCAGCTCCTTTAATAAGACCAGATTCCTTAGGGATAAAGTTATTAATATAAGTAAGTTAAAAATAGCAGACTAATACTATAGAATATATCTTTTATTTCTTTAAGACTTTAATTTTATAAGCCAGATTACTAATTATATAAAGGACCTTTATAAAGCTAATATATTATTATAACTATTTTTAGGGCAGCTTTTTAAGGAGATTATATCTATTATAAAGTTATAAATATACTAAGTCTTTTACTTTTATCTTAATTAGTTAATACTTAGTATTATACTAATATTTAGCCTTAACTATAGCAAAGTCTATTACTAGTTAGGCTTTCTTATAGATAGCTTCTTATAGGTATAGGAGATTAGGAACCTCCTTAGAGGGGTTAATAGTATTAAGAGGTCTATAAAGCTTAAATTTATAGATAAACTTATATATAGAGGCCTTAGTACTTATATTATAGGCTTTATTAAGGTTTTATTAAAAGGCAGGGAGTATCTATATCTAATTATTATTAGAGTATTATAAATAGTAAAATTGCATAGCTATTTTAATAGTTTAATTCCTTTACTCTATAAGGCTATTTCTAGCTAGGTAGTATATTATAGTTATTATAAGCTTAGTGCTAAATGCCTTTTATAGAGTCTTTTAAAAAAGGGAGGTAAATCTCCTATCGCAGTCTAATATAATAATCTTTAGTATACCTTAGTTACTTAGTATTAATTGCTATATTAAGACTACTACTTAGTTTTCTATTAAATAAGTAGAATAATTAGAAAGTAAGAGAGTTTATTTAAATGCTATATAGGTGACTATTATAAGAAAGTTATATATATTATAGCCTTTAATAGCTTAAGGTATATTTTTAGAAGAAATAGGCGGCAAGTCTATAATAAAATCAATTATAATAATATATATAAGCTAGATTAGTGCCTTTATAAGAAGATAGTTATTAATATATTACTATTAATTTATCTGCCTAAAATAATAGTATTAATATTTATAGATATGCTTTTTAAGTCACTATATAAGGTTATAAATTAAGAGGTTTACTAATTCTTTAGCTATTTAGTCTTTACTAAAGTAATATTAGTTATTATAAGCTATTTTTAATATATTATTAATTATTAAGTAAGATATATATAGCTTAATATAGTTATTAATACTATTATAATATAGTAAATCTTTCTTAAGAAAGAATAGGATACTGCGCTTTAAAAATTCAATTATATTCTTATAGCTATAGAGTTCCTTTTTATTAATTAGAACCTTGCCTATAATATCCCTAATAATAGCTAAGTAGCGCATATTCTTAAGATATTCTTTATAGAATATAATCTTAGTATTATTAGCTATAAAGCTTTTAGAGATTAGATATATATTATTTAGGGCTATATAGTTAGGGTATTAATAGGCTTTACTTAGATTAGTCTCTAAAACTATAAGGCAGCTTAAAGTATTAGGGATAAAGTTCTTTTTCCTTAGGAGGTAGAAGACCTTAAGGTTATATTTAAAGAGATAAATTAAGGCTATTATTAAATAGTAATTTACCCTATTTATACTAGTTATTATAAGTATTATCTTCTTAATAATTAGCTTAGTAGCTAAATAGTCTATAAATATATATATAAAAAAGGCAGAAGATTATATAAGTATATAAAGTCTCTTAACTACCTATATAAGGTATGCGACCTCTAGCTCTATAAGACTATATTATATTTCTACTGCTATAAGTATATGGCTAAGAAATATAATAAAGCATATTACTATTAATAGGATATTTATGCCTTTTTTCTAAGTAAAGCCTTCTTTAATATAGTATAGGATAGCTTTAAAGTTATAAGTAAGGCTTCTATTTACTTAAAGAAATAGTTACTAGTCTAAGTCTAAGTATAAGAGTATGCGGCTAGAGAATATCTTTTTCTATAGAGCTTTAAAGTTAATATATTTCTTATTATTAGGTTTAAAGATAGTCTACTAAGTAAAGACTTTGCACTTATTTAGGTTACTATTTATAAACTTAAGATCTTTATAGCTTTAGGCTAATAGGGCGACCTTGCACTATTATAGAGGTTTAATAAGCTATATATAATAGGGTATTAAGTAATAAATATATCTTATTATACTAATATATTACTTTAAGCTACTTAATTAACTAAAGAACTTAAGTTTTAAGAAGGCAGCTATTTATTTAGCTATAGTAGTTAAGCTAAAGGCATTAATTTAGAAGTTTAGAAGTTATATACTTAGATATCTAATCTAGCTTTTAATAAGCAATATTATTAAGTTCCTTTTTATAAAAAGGCTAAAAAGAGTTTTAAGATGCTTTAAGTATTCTTCTTTAGTAATAAAATAGATAATAATATTATCTATAAAAGCTCTTATAAAATGCTAATATAGCCTTAATAATCTATTTATATATCTTTAAATATAAGTAGGGGAGTTTTAAAAGCCTATTAAGGCTATAGTTAATCTCTTAAGGCCTTAGTAGCTTATTATAGTAAAGTGATTATAATATTCTGTCTTAATACTAAATTAGAAGAAGAAGAAAGAGGCATTTATTACTATAATATAATTAGCGCCTCTTAGAGACTGTATTATATCTTCTTGCCTTAGTAGTAGGTAATTATTAAAGATTATAATCTTATTAAGGGCTTGCAGGTCTATAACTATATAGCCTTTAGGCTTATTATTAACTATTTGCCAGACTATAAAGATAGGTACTATAAAGGGAATTAGCTTATATACCTATTTAAGATAATTTTAATTATAAAGCTTATTAAATTACTTATTAATAAAGGTATAGTCTTTAAGTTTTAAAGGATATAGCTATTATATAATATTATACTTATGCCAGTTATTAATTAGTAGGACTTTAAGCTCTTCTTTATTAGGCAGTCTAATCAGGCCTATATTAATCTAAAGGTTTGTATATTTATAGTAAAGATAGCGAATATTCTATATAAAGCCTTTATTATAAATATAGATATAGATGCTCTCCTTAGTAACTTCTTCTAGCAAGTTTAGAGTTTATTAAATATATATTTAGAAAGATATATAGGGCTTATTAATAGTTTTCTTATTTTTAATATCCTTATTAAGCGTTTTAGGCAGAGGTTTAATAGCTTCTTCTATAAGTAAAGCTGTGGCTACTAATAGAGCCTTTTTATATTACTTTTAAGGCAAGGTTAAGTCTTTAATATTACTAAAAATCATATTAGCTAGAGTTTTTAGGATTATAAGCTTCTAAAGATTATAATTATAGCTACTAGTTACGATAGTTATAGCCTTTAGTATAGCTATAAACTTAGTAGATATTAAAAGCAGAGACTATAGGCTATTAGTCTTAGGGGCAGTGAGGTTACCTCTTTTAGTTGCTATTACTATAATATTAATATTGCTAGTTATAATAGGGTTAGAAGCTAAAGTTATAGTACTATATATAAGAGCTGTCAGCGCAGTCTTCTAAGTTAATAAGAAATAGGTCTCTTCTTTATATTTCTTAATAGATCTAATCTTCTAATAGTTATAAATATAAATCTCTTTCTTAGTATTATTTATAAATATAATATTAGGGGGGGACTTATAGTTTAATAGTATATTTATTACTTAAGGCATGCTTATATAGAAAGTATAGGATTATAATTTAAGGACTTTTTTCTAAGAGGCGGGTATAATAATAATCTTATTTATAGGTATAATAGTATTAATAATAGCTATAACTTTGCGGCAGACTTATTAATAGGCCCTAAGGATCTTAAAGGGAAAGTAGAAGTTATATAGGCTTCTAATATATATGCAATTCTTAAAGAATAGTATATTATACTTATAAGGCTTTAGGAAGGCAGTTCTAAGCAATGCTATTAAAGCAAGGTTGTTCTTAACCTAAGCTAAGGTTTTAAAAGCTACTGTTTTTGCGCCTTTGCCTTTAGAGTTTAAGCTATTAATATAGATAGTAAAGATAGCCTATTTATTAAGCTTTTCTCCTTTAGTAAAGCTATTTATTATAACTAGTAATACTTATTTAACTATATATTTAAGAGTTTATAGGAAATATTAGTTAATTATAGGGTTATTATAGCTAGAGTTAATATAGATTTCTACTAAGGTCTTGTCTTTAAGTTAGGACTTAGCTTAAATATATAAATAAGTATACTAGCTGTCTTTAACTGCTTTAAGCTTTAGGATTAAAATAGTATCTATATTAAAGGTAATTATAATTACTATAGGAGTCTTATCTTTTGCCTAGTTAGGTATATATATAGGGAAGTGTTAGAATAACTTATTATATAACTTAAAGGCTATATTATACTTATAATAATAAGTAGGCTTTATAGGCATAGTTTCCTATTATATCTGCTTTAGCTTTATATATTATTAAATATTATAATATTCTAAAAGAAGTGCTCTAGAGGTAAAGAGCTATTAATATATATAATAATAGTACTTAAAGCCTTTAATAGAAGCTCTGGCTTTACTATTAATAAAAAAGCTATAATAAGCTGCTTTAGAGTTATTAGACCTTCCTAATAAGCGCAATATATTACTTTTATTACTTAAGGTATTAGCTTTATTGCCTGACTTTAGTAATTATTTCTCTATAGGGTATTTCTTCTTATATAAGGTCTTCTTCTTATATAGTCTTAGGTTGCGGTTATAGGGGCGTGAGTCGCGATTCTCTTAATTATTCTAGTTATTGCAGTTATTTTTAATTATAGGGTCTTAGTTTCTAATAATTATTGCGATTTAATAAGCGCTAGTCTTAGCAGTTATTTTATAGCTTATTATTATAATAATTATTACTATTACCTTACTAATTATTATAAATATAATAGTCTTAATAATTATTATTATAATAGTCTTAATAATTATTATTATAGTTATAGTTATAATTAAAGTTATTATAAAAAGTAGGGTAATAATCTCTCTTAATTATTAAGTTAATAGCAGTATAATATTCCTTATAGTTCTTAATATACTTTATTAGCTTTATTTTCTTATAAAAGTGCTTAAGAAATCAGGAGATTTTAATATTAATTAAGAAGTATATAGTCTATAAGACCTTATAGTTTTTCTTATACTTAAACTGCTTAGCTAGAGTAGCTTTATAATGCAGGAATTATAATAAGATAATGCTATAAGTATTAGATTAGACTATATATTTAATATTATTAAATTCTTATAAGAGCTTATAGATAGGTTATTTAAATCACTTAGTAAGCTTTCTATAAAAGGTTTTAATACTTATTATAAGCAGCTAACTGCAGCTTTCTTAATTAAGCTCTCTTATAATTTATTAATACAGACCTAGCCTAATAATTAATATATAGAAGTTAATAAGACTATAGTCCTTATATCTCTTATATATCCTAAGGTTTTTATAGAAAAGGTAGATATTAGTATAAAACATCTTGCCTATAGGGCTAGTAATTAGACCTATACACTCTATATTCTTATAGTTAGGATTAAAGGTGCCTAAGGCTTTTTTTTTTAATCCTTTTAATTAGGTTAAATATATTAGAGGCTATTAAGAAAGGCATTTCCTTATAGTTATTTAAGGGGCTAGTGCTATATAGTAAACTTATATATATCAGATTTACTAGTATATAAGGAATTTAAGGCTTTGCTAGTTTCTAATTACTAGCACTAGAGCTAGTTAATAAAAAGAAGTTAGAGAAGTTACTTAGTCTTCTTTCTTTATAATTAGTCTGCAGTCTTAAGTTAAATTAACTAATATATTCTTATTATATATATAGGTTTAATAGATACTAATCTATTAAGGGATTTGCTATATTATTGCCTAGGCTAATACTGCCTAAAGGCCGCTTAGTAATACCTTTATTAATATACTTTAGATATCTCTTAAGCTATTATATAATAAGGCAGCTTTTACCTAAGCCTGCCTAACTATTATTAGAGATTATATATATAGTTTTATTATTAGTATTAATATTAATAACCTTTATATACTTATTACTAAGATAAATATCTCTTTCTCTTAGAGGAATATTTAGATTAGGAATAGAGTTATTAGAGTCTTTAAGCTCTTATATTATAAGATATTAACTAGTAAGGGCAGTGTTAATAATAGTATTTATAAAAAGCTAGTTTTTAAGAATTATCTTAATAACTATAAAGTGCTATTAAATTTTCTTATATTATTTAAGGAGAAAATCTCTTATTTTTATATTAGATATAGGCATATTAGAGTTACTAATCTTAATAATCTTAGTAGGATTTAAGTTATCTTTAAGATATATCTTATAGACTTACTTAAGAATTCTTATATCCTATAAAATAAAGGTATCTATTATAAATTAACTTAAGTATTTCTTAAGATATTATTTAAACTTAATTCCCTAAGCTAAAAGATATAAATAGCGCTTATTATATATATTCTATATTATTATAATAAGAGGGTCTATTTCCCGGGTATCCTTAGCTAGAAGAAGCAAATATTATTATTTTTATAGTTACTCTAGTCTCTTAGTATGCTATAAGATATTAAGAAGATTAAAGTTATTACTACCGCTATGCTATTCTTTCTATAAGGGGCTAAAAACACTATATAGATTACTAGGGCTGCCTTTACTATTATTTTTCTTATCTTAGTTAAATTAAGCTATTATAAAGGCTTTAATTACTATATAAGATTATTATATATAGGCAGTTATATATAAAAGCTTTATATATCTTTAGATTAAAAACTCCTTTATTTTTTAAGCGCATAAAGTAGTCTTATATTATAATAATTAAATAGGAATAGGCTTCTACTTAGTTAGGACTAGTATATATTGCCTAATATAGAGATCTATTATCTTATATATTTATAAATTAAGTATAAATACCTTATACTATTACTTTCTTAGGAATAGGTAAAGGCCTATTTATTAGAATTATCTCTATACTTTTATAGTATATAATATAAGATATCTAGGTCCTATTAGATCTAGCTTTATTAAGTAGTAATATTCCTTTAGATAGACCTATTACTTAGCAGGCAGTATTTTTCTTTTACTGCTCTTAATAATTATTTTAAGTGCAAATTAATAGAATTACTTAAAGATATTATAATACTTATAATATAAGATAATATAATATTAAGNTTAATTAANAGNATTATATATATANTAAGCTTATANTATATATATATAATANNTAGGGATTTTTTTAGAAAAAGTANGGNATTTAAGAGCTTATATATTTNAATCCTNTCTCTTANGNATACTTATTATTTTTTATAGGGTTTATAATNCNNCTTTTTNNNNANNTAATAGCTAANNGTCTTAATTAATTNAGNGGTATANNGTTNTAATAAATAGAATTATTAGATATATATATANGTAAGNATATATATAAGTAGGCTTAGCTNTAANAAATTAAGCAGGCAGGAGCTTATAGTTAACTTAATAATATTAGTATTATTAGTAATATAAGAGGCTTTAAAAAGCTAAAAGGTAACTAATTAAAAAGAATATAAGCTCCTAGTTTAATTAGTTAAAAAAGTACTATAAGACTTAATAAGATAAATTAAAAAATATTATTATTAGTATAAGTTAAGTAGTTAAGTTATAATTATTACTATTTTAATATAAAAAAAGAGTTTATATTAACTAATAGGGTAGTTATATATAGTATTAAAAGAATAAAAATCCTATACCTTATATAAGCTAGGGTCTTCTTACTTAAGTAGGCGCACTATAGCCTATATAGGACCTATACTAAGGCATATGCCCTAGCATATAATACTATAGCCTTAGTTCTAAGGCTAAAGTGCATTATATTTTTATAGATTTTAATAGATTAATAATATATTATATTAAAATACTTAAAAATACTTAAGATATATATTAAGTTTTATTTTTATAGATTTTAATAGATTAGTAATATATTATATAAAAATATTTAAAAATTCTTAAGATTTATATTAAGTCTTATTTTAATATAGAAGAAGGGTTTATATTAACTAATAGGGTAGTTATATATAGTATTAAGAGAAATAAAATTCTACATTCTATATAAGCTAGGGTCTTCCTACTTAAGTAGGCATACTATAGCCTATATAGGACCTATGCTAAGGCATATACCCTAGCATATAATACTATAGCCTTAGTTCTAAGGCTAAAGTGTATTATAATAGCTAGTGCAAAAAGAGACTATACTATTCTTAGTAATCTATATATATATATAAATAGCTTCCTTATTAGTCTTTTAAAATAATCTTCTTCTTATTATTATTATTCTTTATTTAATTATTTTATTTAACTACTTCTTAGTATATATATATTAAGTATGCTTATTATAGCACAAGTCTTTTTATATAGCTTTATTAAGTTATTCTTTATTAAATAAGTTAATTAGGTTTTTTAAGATATCTTTAATCTTAACTTAAGTATTATACTTAGGTCCCTATTCTTATTAATAAACTATATATCTCTTAAAAAGGGTAGTATTGCATCTTAAGTAGTAAATCTCTTTATAAAGTAATTTCTTAATCTTATATTAGTTTTTACTAGCTCTTTTAATAAGATTAAGTTCTTTAAGAATAAAGTTATTAATATAAGTAAGTTAAAAGTAGCGGATTAATATTATAGGATATATCTTTTATTTTTTAAGAACCTTAATTTTATAAGTTAGGTTATTAACTATATAAAGAACTTTTATAGAGCTAATATATTATTATAACTACTTTTAAGGCAGCTTTTTTAAAAAGTTATATTTATTATAAAGTTATAAATATACTAAGTCTTTTACTTTTATTTTAATTAATTAATACTTAGTATTATACTAGTATTTAGCTTTAATTATAGTAAAGTCTATTATTAGTTAGGCTTTTTTATAGATAGCTTCTTATAGGTATAGGAGATTAGGAATCTTTTTAAAGGGGTTAATAGTATTAAGAGATCTATAAAGCTTAAATCTATAGATAAACTTATATATAGAGGCCTTAGTACTTATATTATAGGCTTTATTAAGGTTTTATTAAAGAGCAGAAAGTATTTATACTTAGTTACTATTAGGGTATTATAAGTAGTAAAATTATATAGCTATTTTAATAGTCTAATTTCTTTACTCTATAAGGCTATTTCTAGCTAGGTAATATACTATAGTTATTATAAGCTTAGTACTAAATACCTTTTATAGAGCCTTCTAAAAGAGAGAGGTAAATTACTTATTATAATCTAATATAATAACCTTTAATATACCCTAATTACTTAGTATTAATTACTATACTAAGACTATTACCTAATTTCCTGCTAAGTAGGTGGAATAATTAGAAATTAAGAGAGTTTATTTAGAAGCTATATAGATAATTATTATAAGAAAGTTATATATATTATAGCCTTTAATAGCCTAAAGTATATTCTTAAAGAAAATAAACAGCAGGTCTATAATAAAATTAATTATAATAATATATATAAGTTAGATTAGTACTCTTATAAAAAGATAGTTACTAATATATTATTACTAATTTATCTGCCTAAGATAATAGTATTAATATCTATAGATATGCTTTTTAAGTTATTATATAAGGTTATAAATAGAGAGATTTGCTAATTCCTTAGCTATTTAATCTTTACTAAAATAATATTAGTTATTATAAGCTATTTTTAGTATATTATTAATTATTAAGTAAGATATATATAGCTTAATATAGTTATTAATACTATTATAATATAATAGATCTTCTTTAAGAAAGAATAGGATACTATGCTTTAAAAATTCAGTTATATTCTTATAGTTATAAAGTTCCTTTTTATTAATTAAAACCTTGCCTATAATATCCCTAATAATAGCTAAATAGTATATATTCTTAAGATATTTTTTATAAAATATAACTTTAGTATTATTAGCTATAAAGCTTTTAGAGATTAAATATATATTATTTAAAGCTATATAATTAAAGTATTAATAGGCTTTACTTAGGTTAGTCTTTAAAGCTATAAAATAGCTTAAGGCATTAAGAATAAAGTTCTTTTCCCCTAGGAGGTAGAAGACCTTAAAGTTATACTTAGAAAGATAAATTAAAGCTATTATTAAATAGCAGTTTACTCTATTTATATTAGTTATTATAAGTATTATTTTTTTAATAATTAGCTTAATAGCTAAATAATCTATAAATATATATATAAAAAGAGCAAAAGATTATATAAGTATATAAAGTCTTTTAACTACTTATATAAAGTATATAACTTCTAATTCTATAGAACTATATTATATCTCTACTACTATAAGTATATAGCTAAGAAATATAATAGAGTATATTACTATTAATAGGATATTTATGCCTTTTTTTTTAAATAAAGCCTTCCTTAATATAATATAGGATAGCTTTAAAGCTATAAGTAAGGCTTCTATTTACTTAAAAAAATAGTTGCTAATTTAAGTCTAGGTATAAAAGCATATAGCTAGAGAATATCTCTCTTTATAAAGCTTTAAAGCTAATATATTTCTTTTTAGTAGGTTTAAAAGTAGTCTGCTAAGTAAAGGCTTTATACTTATTTAAGTTACTATTTGCAAACTTAAAGTCTTTATAGCCTTAGGCTAAAGAGTGACTTTCTACTACTATAGAGGTTTAATAAGCTATATATAATAGGGTATTAAGTGATAAATATATCCTATTATATTAATATATTACTTTAAGCTACTTAGTTAACTAAGAAACTTAAGCTTTAAGAAAGCAGCTATTTATTTAGCTATAGTAGTTAGGCTAAGAGTATTAACTTAGAAGCCTAGAAGCTATATGCTTAGGTATTTAATCTAGCTTTTAGTTAGTAATATTATTAAGTTTCTTTTTATAAAGAAGCTAAAGAGAGTTTTAAAGTACTTTAAGTATTCTTTTTTAATAATAAAATAAATAATAATATTATTTATAAAGGCTCTTATAAAATACTAATATAGCCTTATATAACAGGAATAAAAGGTCAGGTAGAACAAATAGTAACTTTAATTAATTTATAAGACTAAAGCTTAAAGAGTTAAGCTTTTAGAGTTATATTAGGGGCAGGGTTCTTATAGGCCTTATTATTAATTTGCTATGCATATATAGGAGACACTGCGGGGACTCTAGTGCATATAATAATATAGGTAACTATAAGCTACTAGGTTTCTCTTATTATAATTATCCCCTTTTTATTAATTAGTGCTCTTATTAATTAGAGGTTAAGATTATAAAGAGACGCAACTTACTAGCTAGTTAGTTATATTTTACTAAGTAGTTAATAATATTTTATTTACTTATTATATATTTCTCTTATTTTTATATTCCTTTCTTTATTAATATCTCTCTCTTTTCTTAAATATTTATATTACTTATTATAATACTTATAAATAATTAATAATAACTAGTCTATAATAATATAAGTATATCTAGTAATAAATAGGGCGGCCTTAGTAAGCCTGAGGAGGAGAATGCCTTTTCTCTCACTATACTTATTAGCTAAGAATAAAGTATTTTAAAATCTTCTTATAATAATACTAATAATAAATTATCTATTAAGAATTCTCCTTCTATTATTACTAGTACTTATTATTATTAATATAATATTCTTAAATCTTCTTATTAGGTTATTAATAATATACTGCCTATTAATAATAAATTATTTATTAATAATAAATTATTTATTAAGGACTCCCCCTCTTATATTATAGGTGCTTATTACTATAAGTATTAAGAATCTCCTTCTTTTAATAAGTATAATAAGAAAGATCCCTCTTATTACCCCCTATCTCCCCGCTCTTCTACTATATATTAAGTATATTATAAAGCAGCGGTGGCTCTTAGCTCTTATCCTACCTATTTAAAAGTAAAATAGTATTTTATTCGCGCTGCTTTTATCTTAGTAGGCTATAATTTCTGTATATTATATCTATATATTGCAATAATTATATATAGAAAATTCTTTTTGCGCTTATTAAAGATTATTTTTATTAAGTGCATCTTTTTTAAGGCAATATCTAAGTATTATAACTAATATAATAATTAGAAGAAGGTCTATAATATAGTAAGTATTTGCCTTTAAACTACTATTAATTTAGTATTATTAACTACTTACTTAGCTTATTAATAGGGTATAAGGTTAAATCTACTTATTACTAGAGTGATAGGACTTTCTTAGCAAGCTATTTAATATAAAATAAGAGGCTAAGAATAAGAAGGAGAATAACTAAATCTTTAGCCTTAATAATCGCTAGATAATCGCCGCTGAATTTTAGGCATTATATTAGGCCTTTAATAAGGCTAAGCTTGCCTAATAATAGGCATATAGGCTTATTAGTAATATAGGCGTAACTAAGGACACTTGCACTATTTATAATATAATAATCGCTGCCTATTACTAGTATTTAGCAAGTATTTATAACTACCTTAGTTTTATTAATATATATTCCCCTTTATATTATTAAAGGGGTATTATATTACTAATATTACTCTTTAAGTGGCGGCTAATATTCTAAACCTTTAGGAGAGGTCTTAGATTATTAGGCTTTATATAAAGAATTTAGGCTTTTTAGTTTAGGTATTAGCGCTTTTATTACTTAGTAATTAGTTTAAGAATACTATAGTTAGGTTATGCCTAAGTGCTAAAGATTGCGCTATAGCACTTAATAATACTTTAAAAAAGTATTAAAATTATATATTTATTAACTTAGTAGTAATTATTATAGTTTAGAAATATTTATTTATATTTAATTAACTGCTTTTTATAGTAAGAGTATCCCTAATATTAAGATTTTCTTAGTTATTCTTGCTTCTTAAGTTAGGCTCTTTTATAGATAGCCTTAACTATCTCTTTATTAATTGTCTATTATTTTCCTAATAACTTCTAGTAATTTGTGATTATTTTTAGGGTGTTTTATATATCTCCTGCAGGTACCTATTAGTTATATTCTACTAGCTATCCCTTCTACTTAATTAGAAAGTATAGTTACTTATAGATTATTATCTTATTCTTTACTGCTTTAACCTCCTATTTACTCTTATTATTATCTTCCAAATTAGGCATTAATAGCAAGTTGCCTATGTCACCCTTCTATTTCCTCTAAGGCTCTAATAAACTAATATAAAATATATTATATAAGTAATTATACTTTTTAGGTAGGGCTAGGTAGTAGGCTTATTTACTAATAACCTCTAGAATTTAAAGAGGCCTAATAAATCTTAGACTTAATTTCTTCTTCTTCTCTTTTAGCTATAGGTTCTTAGTTAATAGTCCTATTAGTTAACCTTTTTATAATACTAATAGTTAGTAATATAAGTTATAATACTTTGCCTGTTTTTTACTTATATCTTCTTATTATTAGACTAATTTCTTGCGAAGTTCTATAAGTTTAGAGAGTCTTATTATAACTTTTAGGACCCCCCCTCTTATAGTATTATTCTTAATACTATATTAAAAGTCCGGGTTATAACTTATTAGTGCCTATATAAAGGATATTCTAATTATAGTATTCTTAGTATAGTTATATATAAATTAGGCTATAAATAATAAATTTACCTAGTTATTTTATTTCTTATTAATAAAATATTTTAGATAGTATTCTAATACCTAATTTATTTATTTTATTTAGCTATTTATTTAAGAGTAAAATGCTATTAATAGTTATCTCTTAATCTTTAAGATAAAGCAGAGTTCTAACTAGAACTTACTAGTAAAGATTAACTCTTTATTAAAAATAATCCTAAGTAATATACTAAACTATAGCTTAAATTTCTTATAAAAGATTTTTATAAGGTTAGATATATTTAATATTATATTTATTAGAATAAATAGGGTATATTTTATATAGTAATTAATAATAATTAATATTATATTAATCTCTTCTTTTTTAAAGATTATTAGAGGTAATCTTATTATAAAGTCTATTAAGATTTTAGCTATTAGTTATTATAGTATTAATAGTGCTTTAAGTTTTTTATAGGAGTAATGCCTTTTTAATATAGCCCCTTAATATATATTATACCTCTTAATATATTATCTTATATCTTTTTTAAGATATCTCTAATAATATTTTCTTTAAAGTAACTTTATTATATACTTAATTTTAAAATGCCTAATAAAGAGGTTATTATAATAGAGTAGTAGGAGTTCTTTTTTTATTATTAGGTTATTAGGTATAAAGACTCTCTCTTAGTATAATAATAGCCTTATAAAGTTAGATAACTATATATTAGTTCTAACTCTAAGTTTATTTAGTTAATAGTTATTAATTTATTATTAATAGTTTATATCTTACTTTTATACTTTATAGATAATATCCTTTAAGAAGTTATTAAACTTTAGTAAGAATATAAATTTACTTACTATTACTCTTTAGACTACTCTAATAGGGATAGGTAGGTTTTATATAACCTATTCTTATACTTATTTTACTAGTTCTTTTAGGTTTAGTAATGCTTTATTATTAGTTTTTATATTAATAAATAGCCTCTTACTTTAAGTAGAATCTATATCTAAGACCTATAGTCCTCCTACTAATAGCTTAACTTCCTACTTCCTAAGTTATAAGACTATTTATATAGTTATTAGCTATTTCTCTAGCTTTAAGAGTAGGTTAGTATTTACCTTTGTCTTGCTCTTATAGTTAGGGCGTTAGGATAGTATATCTGCAGAGTTACTCTTCCTTAATTAATATTTAATAATAAAGTTAAAGGGTATTAAATATATATATTATCTTACTTACCTTCTATTTAATTTTACTTATTATATAAAGACTTATAAGTTTTAATAGTTAGAAAGGACCTTTACTAAGGTTACTGCCTTTTTAATATAGTATTACTAGTGCTTAAAGGACTCTATAATTACTATTATTTCTTAGTCTAATATTTTATAGTTTAATTTAGCTCCTTGGAATTTTTAGAACTAAAATATAACTAAATAGTATTAACTCTCTATATTAGGTTAAGATAGTATGCTAGTTATAGTAAACTTAGAGGCATTTATTTCTATTTAAATAGGCTTTTTAAGTTTAAAGTATTATAATAATAGAGCAGACTAAAAGATATAGATAAGGTGATAAAATGCCTGCTTTTTATCTATTTTAAATTGCATTGCTTTTAGTTTCTAGCTATCTTTATTTCCCTTTAATAGGGCAGTTAGAGAGCTAGCTACTATAGAGTAATTATAGATAAATCTTTAATAGAAGTTATAAAATCCAAGAAATACTTATACTTCTTAATAAATT
This sequence comes from Stylonectria norvegica, assembly GCA_014621405.1. Lineage (NCBI taxonomy): Eukaryota > Fungi > Ascomycota > Sordariomycetes > Hypocreales > Nectriaceae > Stylonectria > Stylonectria norvegica. The sequence goes on from JAANBC010000229.1 coordinate 16,277, forward strand.
TTTAGTTCCTCTTATATAGCTATTATCTCTATATAACTTAAGTCTATAAATATGCCCTTAGTAGAAATAAGAAACTCTAGAAATTTAACTTAAGTCTAGTAGAAGGTATACTTAAATAGTTTTATATAAAGCTCTGCTTCTTAGAGTCTTTTAAGAACTGCCTGAATATTTTATATATAAGTTTCTTAATTCTTAGAGAAGATTAGGATATTATTAAGATATATAATGCATATAATATTAAGTAGCTTATAAAGAGCCTAGTATATATAACTTTAGAAAGTAGTAAGTATATTAGTCAATTTAAATAGTATTATTAGGTATTTATAGTAGCTATAATAAGTGCAGAAAGCAGTTTTCTATTTATTTTCTTTTTAAATATAAATATAATAATACGCATTCTTAATATTAATCTTAGAAAAAAACTAAGCTTTTAATATATAGTCTATAATTTCTAAGATTAAGAGTAATAAGTATTAGTTCTTTAATAATATTTAGTTTAGACCTTAGTAGTTTATATATAAGTATAGGAATCTATTCTTCTTAAATATAAATAGAATAAGTATACTTATAAGGCTTTTAAATAGTTATATTCTCCTCTTCTTAATATTCTTTTACAGGTATTCCTGCAGTTCTTATAGCTCTACCTGTAATAATAAGTAGATTAGGCTATAAAAAGGCTTCTAGCTTAGTAAGAGGTTAATTAAGTAGTTTATAGTTTTATAGGCTAGTAGGATTCTAGTATTCTTTATAAAGAATATATTTTAAAAGTTTTATAATTTAAGTAGTATATTAGTAATTTAAGTTAGTATTGCCTTCTCTTTACCTATAAAAAGGTAAGATTCCTTAGCCTCTATAATAGCAAATATATAAGCCTGATTCTTAGTAGCATATTAAAAGGCTATAGGTGCGAGGACTTCTAAGTTCTTAGTAGTTTATTAATACTATTATCTTTAATTAAAAGGGCTTAGGTATACTCTTATTTTAATAATAGTTAATATTAATAGAAGTATTAGGCTTTTTTTAGTATAAGAATTCTAATTAATACTAATATATAAATAAGTAAATTTCCTAATAAGCCCCTATAAGTTAATAGCAGTGATTAAAACCCTCTATATATAATAAGTGCAAATCTTTATCTTCTTTACTACTTTAAGTATAAGTTTTAAGTAGAATATTTACTATAAGCCTTATTCCTAAATAAAAGTCTTATTAATATAATCCACTTAGGTATTAATATCTTAGTCTATATAGGTTTTAATAGGGTATTGCCTATAAATTATAATTAGTATATAGAAATATTTAGCTATTCTAATTTACTTTTCTATTAGTAATAGGGCTAATTTATTAATATTAGACCTTTTTTTAAAGCAATCTATTAGACTCTCACAGGATTATCTAGGCAGTAGTTATATAAATAGTTAATATTATTATACTAATAGTATTATAATTACCTTCTGTCTTAATTCTTTAGGTTTAAGGTCTCTCTTTCTTATGCAGGGCCTATAGGAGTTAATTAGGAGTTATTTCCTTATTAATTTAATAGTAGGGCTGCTCTAGCCCTATAAGGATACTTATTTACCCTATTAATAAGTATATTATTNCACCTCTTATAATTATAAGATATAGCGTCTTAGTAGCAAATCACTAGTATAACTACTTCTATTTATATAGTAGGAATAGATATATAGTTAAGTATAATATATATTTATAGTAATTCTTATAACTTTATATAAAAAGTTAGAATATACTATTCTTCTATTACCTAAGGAAAGTTCTTCTTAATTAAGTTAAGATAGTTATAGAATTTATTTAAGAATTAGGTATCTCTCTATCTTACTCTCTTAAATTAGCAAGCTAGTATTAGAAGTTAGTTAGATATATTCTTAATTAGAGTTATAGACTATTTCTTAAAGGCAGTCTAACTATTTTCTATAATTAGTTAGTTTATTAGAGTTAACTTATTAAGGTATTATTCCTATCTTATATACCCTTCTACTTCTATATAATTTAATATAAGAAGAATTTTATTAAGGTCTTTCTTAAATCTTCTTAATATGCCTAAAAAAGCTTATTAAAGATCTGAAAGCTAATTATCTCTTTTTTAAAAAGTAGGATAGGCAGATAAGGTAGTTAAGTTCTTTGCCTTAATTTCACTTTTATAGCTTATTAATAAATTACTAGAAAAGTAATAGTAAGAATAGTATAATAGGCTAGTATAAGAGCTATTATTTAATAGTATAAGTAGCTTTACTTCTTTCTCTTAAAGGCATTAGATTTCTTCTAATTATTAGATATAAGTAATTAATATTATATGCTATTTACTAGTATTAATAGGTAGAATAGTAAATAATTTATAAATATTTATAAGAGGCTAGGTTTTACTTATTTCTAAGATATTATATAGTTTTTTAAGAGTATTAATTATAGCCTCTTCTAATCTTTTAGCTATAAGGTTAGTATTTATTAATATAGTAATAATGCGTCTTTCTCTAGTATTTATCTTATTTTAAGTAACTAATATAAGAAGCTTTAGAATTATAATAGGAATAAAAGGTCAGGTAAAATAAATAGTAACTTTAATTAATTTATAAGATTAAAGCTTAAAGAGTTAAGCTTCTAAAGTTATATTAGAAGTAGGGTTCTTATAGGCCTTATTATTAATTCGCTATATATATATAGGAGACACTGCGGGGACTCTGGCGCATATAATAATATAGGTGACTACAGGCCACCAGGTTTCCTCTGTTATACCTTAATAATCTATTTATATATCTTTAAATATAGGCAGAGAAGTTTTAGAAGCTTATTAGGGCTATAGTTAATCTCTTAAGTTCTTAATAGCTTATTATAATAAAGTGATTATAATATTTAGTCTTAATACTAAATTAGAAGAAGAAGAAGGAGGCATTTATTACTATAATATAATTAGCGCCTCTTAAGAACTATATTATATCTTCTTACTTTAGTAATAAGTAATTATTAAGAATTATAATCTTATTAAGGGCTTATAAGTTTATAACTATATAGCCTTTAAGCTTATTATTAACTATTTATTAGACTATAAAGATAGATACTATAAAAAGAGTTAGCTTATATACTTATTTAAGGCGGTTTTTATTATAAAGCTTATTAAATTACTTATTAATAAAAATATAGTCTTTAAGTTCTAAAGAATATAGCTATTATATAATATTATACTTATACTAGTTATTAATTAGTAGAACTTTAAGCTCTTTTTTTATTAAGCAGCCTAATTAGACTTATATTAATCTAAAGACTTATATATTTATAGTAAAGATAGTAAATATTTTATATAAAGCTTTTATTATAAATATAGATATAAATACCCTTATTAATAACTTCTTTTAATAAGTTTAGAATTTATTAAATATATATTTAAAAAGATATATAGGGCTAGTTAGCAGTTTTCTTATCTTTAATATTCTTATTAAGTATTTTAAGCAGAGGTTTAATAGCTTCTTTTATAAGCAGAGCTGCAGCTATTAATAGAGCTTTCTTATATTATTTCTAGAGTAAAGTTAAATTCTTAATATTACTAAAAATTATATTAGCTAAAGTCTCTAGAATTATAGGCTTCTAAGGGTTATAATTATAGCCACTTATTATAATAGTTATAGTCTTTAGTATAGCTATAAACTTAGTAGATATTAAGAGCAGAGACTATAAGCTATTAGCCTTAGGGGTAGTAAGGTTATCTCTCTTAATTACTATTATAGTAATATTAATATTACTAGTTATAATAGGGTTAGGAGCTGAGGCTATAGTACTATATATAAGAGCAGTTAGTGCAATCTTCTAAATTAATAAGAAATAGGTCTCTTCTTTATATTCCTTAATAGATCTAATCTTCTACTAATTATAAATATAAATCTCTTTCTTAGTATTATTAATAAATATAATATTAGAGGGAGACTTATAGTTTAATAGTATATTTATTACTTAAAGCGCACTTATATAGAAAATATAGTATTATAACTTAAAAACTTTCTTTTAAAAGATAGGTATAATAATAGTCTTTTCTATAAGTATAATAATATTAATAATAGCTATAACTCTATAGCAGACTTATTAATAAGCTCTAAGAATCTTAAAGAGAAAGTAAAAGTTATATAGGCTTTTAATATATATATAGTTCTTAGAGAATAGTATATTATACTTATAAGGCTTTAAGAAGGCAGTTTTAAATAATATTATTAGAGTGAGGTTATTTTTAACCTAAGCTAAGATTTTAAATACTATTATCTTTACCTCTTTATCTTTAGTATTTAATCTATTAATATAGATTATAAAGATAGCCTATTTATTAAGCTTTTCTTCTTTAATAAAGCTATTTATTATAACTAGTAATACTTATTTAACTATATATTTTACGGTCTATAGAAAACACTAGTTAATTATAGGGTTACTATAGCTAGAATTAGTATAGATTTCTACTAAGGTTTTATCTTTAAATTAGAACTTAGCTTAAATATATAAATAGGTATATTAGCTGCTTTTAACTGCTTTAGGCTTTAGGACTAGAATAATATTTATACTAGAGGCAATTATAGTTATAGTTACTATAGAAGTCTTGCCTTTAGCCTAGTTAAGTATATATATAGAAAAGTGTTAGAATAGCTTATTATATAACTTAAAAGCTATATTATACTTATAGTAATAAGCAGGCTTTATAGATATAGTTTTCTATTATATTTACTTTAGCTTTATATATTATTAAATACTGCGGTATTTTAAAAGAAGTGCTTTAAAGGCAAAGAGTTATTAATATATATAATAATAATACTTAGGGCCTTTAGCAGAAGCTCTAGCTTTATTATTAATAAGGAAACTATAATAAGTAGCTTTAGAGTTATTAGACCTTGCTAATAAGTATAATATATTACTTTTATTACCTAAGGTATTAGCCTTATTACCTAACTTTAGTAATTATTTCTTTATAAAGTATTTCTTCTTATATAAGGCCTTCTTCTTATATAGTCTCAGGTTGCGGTTATAAGAGTATAAGTTATAATTATCTTAATTATTCTAATTATTATAGTTATTATAATTATAGAGTCTTAGTTCCTAATAATTATTATAATTTAAAGGGCGCTAGTCTTAGTAGTTATCTTATAGCTTATTATTGCAGCAGTTATTACTATTGCCTTACTAATTATTATAAGTATAATAGTCTTAATAATTATTATTATAATAGCTTTAATAATTATTATTATAATTATAATTATAATTAAAGTTATTATAGAAAATAGGGTAATAATCTCTCTTAATTATTAAATTAATAGTAGTATAATATTCTTTATAGTCCTTAATATACTTTATTAGCTTTATTTTCTTATAAAAATGCTTAAAGAGTTAGGAGATTTTAATATTAATTAAGAGGTATATAGTCTATAGGACCTTATAGTCTTTCTTATATCTAAATTACTTAGCTAAAGTGGCTTTATAATACAGGAACTATAATAAGATAATACTATAAGTATTAGATTAAATTATATATTTAATATTATTAAATTCTTATAGAAGCTTATAGGTAGGTTATTTAAATCACTTAATAAGCTTTCTATAGAAGGTTTTAATACTTACTATAAGCAGCTAACTGCGGCTTTTATAATTAAGCTCTCTTATAATCTATTAATATAAATCTGGCCTAATAATTAATATATAGAAGTTAATAAGGCTATAGTCCCTATATCTCTTATATATTCTAAGGTTTTTATAGAAGAGGTAGATATTAATATAAAACATCTTATTTATAGGGCCTATAACTAAACCTATATGCTCTATATCCTTATAATTAGGATTAAAGATACTTAGGGCTTTCTTCTTAATCCTTCTAATTAGGTTAAATATATTAGAAGCTGCTAAAAAGAGCATTTTCTCGCGGTTATTTAAGGGGCCAGCGCTATATAGTAAACTTATATATATTAGGTTTACTAGTATATAAGGAATTTAAGGCTTTGCTAGTTTCTAATCACTAGCACTAGAGCTAGTTAATAAGAAGAAGTTAGAAGAGTTACTTAGTTTTCTTTCTCTATAGCTAGTCTGCAGTCTTAAGTTAAATTAACTAATATATCTTTATTATATATATAGGTTTAATAGATACTAGTCTATTAAGAGATTTGCTATATTATTGCCCGGGCTAATACTGCCTAAAGGCTGCTTAGTAATGCCTTTATTAATATGCTTTAAATATTTCTTAAGTTATTATATAATAAGGCGGCTTCTGCTTAAATCTGCCTAACTACTATTAGGGGTTATATATATAATTCTATTATTAGTATTAATATTAATAACCCTTATATACTTATTATTAAGATAAATATCTCTTTCTTTTAGAGGGATATTTAGGTTAGAAATAGAGTTATTAGAGTCTTTAAGCTCTTATATTATAAGATATTAACTAGTAAGAGCAGTATTAATAATAGTACTTATAGGAAGCTAGTTCTTAGGGGTTATCTTAATAACTATAAAGTGCTATTAAATTTTCTTATACTATTTAGGGAGAAAGTCTCTTATCTTTGAATTAAATATAAGTATATTAGAGTTATTAATCTTAATAATCTTAGTAAGATTTAAGTTATCTTTAAAATATATCTTATAGACTTACTTAAGAATTCTTATATTTTATAGAGTAAAGATATCTATTATAAATTAACTTAGGCATTTCTTAAGATATTATTTAAACTTAATTCCCTAAGCTAAGAGACATAGATAGCACTTATTATATATATTCTATACTATTATAGCAGAAGGGTCTATTTCCTAGGCATCCTCAGCTAGGCAGAGCGAATATTATTATCTCTATAGTTACTTTATTTTTTTAGTATGCTATAAGATATTAGAAAGATTAAAGTCACTGCTATTACTATATTATTCTTCTTATTAGGGGCTAAAAACATTATATAAGTTGCTAAGGCTGCCTCTACTATTATCTTTCTTATTTTAATTAAATTAAGCTATTATAAAGGCTTTAATTACTATATAGGAGTATTATATATAGGCAGTTATATGCAAAAGCTTTATATACTCTTAGATTAGAAACTTCTTTGCCTTTTAAGTATATAAAGTAGTCTTATATTATAATAATTAAGTGGGAATAGGCTCTTACTTAATCAGGACTAGTATATATTATTTAATATAGAGATCTACTATCTTATATACTTATAAATTAAGTATAGGCATCTTATACTATTACTTTTTTAGGGATAAGTAAAGGCCTATTTATTAGAATTATCTCTATACTTTTATAGCATATAATATAAGGTATCTAAGTTCTATTAAATCTGGCTTTATTAAGTAGTAATATTTCTTTAAATAGACTTATTACTTAGTAAGCAGTATTTTTCTTTTATTACTCTTAATAATTATTTTAAGTATAAATTAATAGAATTACTTAAAGATATTATAATGCTTATAATATAAGATAATATAATATTAAGATTAATTAAGGGCATTATATATATAATAAGCTTATAGTATATATGCGCAGTAGGCAGGGATTTTTTAGAAAAAGTGAAGTATTTAAGAGCTTATATATTTGAATCCTATCTCTTAGGCGCACTTATTATTTTTTATAGGGTTTATAATATACCTTTTTGCGCAGGTAATAGCTAAGAGTCTTAATTAATTTAAGAATATAAGATTCTAATAAATAAGATTATTAGATATATATATAGATAAGTATATATATAAGCAGGCTTAGCTCTAAGAGATTAAGTAGGCAGGAGCTCGCAAGTTAACTTAGTAGTATTAATATTATTAGTAATATAAGGGGCTTTTAAGAGCTAAAAGGTAATTAGTTAAAGAGAGTATAGGCTCCTAATTTAATTAGTTAGAAAGATATTATAAGGCTTAGTAAGATAAATTAGACAATATTATTATTAATATAAGTTAAGTAGTTAAGCTATAATTATTACTATTTTAATATAAAAAAGAAAGTTAATATTAATTAATTAGGTATATATATATATTATAAGAAGAATAAAGATCCTATACCTTATATAGGCTAGGGTCTTCCTACTTAAGTGGGCGCACTATAGCCTATGCAGGGCCTATGCTAAGGCATATACTATAGCATATAATGCCACAGCCTTAGTTCTAAGGCTGAAGTGCATTAAATTCTCTATTAAAAATATAAAGTAAAGCTTTAAATAATTAAAACTAATAATAAGCTTTAAAAAAGTAATTTAATATATAAATAATTATAATAAAAGGCTATTTATATTAATAAAAGTATATCTTAGACTTAAATATAATATAATTCTAAAAAATATATTAAAAGGGTAATAAAAAAGAAAGTAAGACTTCTAATTCTTAATATAAATCTTTTAATATAATTATAGCTAGAAATAGTAAGAATAGCAGTCTACTTACTTAATTATATATTAAAAATATAGCTTAAAAGTAAAATACTATATAAAAGCTTTCTTTTTTAAATTCTAAGTATAAAAGGCAGAATAAAAGTCTTAACTATAAGTTATATACTTAAAAATAATTAGATATAAGATATTTATAATAACTAAATTATTAATATAAAAAAAAGAATAATATTTTAAGGTTATTAATAAAGCTAAGAATAGAGGGGAGTTCTTCCCCTCCTTTTAAAAATAAATAGCTAAATATTAAATTACTAAAGTAAGTATATATATTTAAGGAGTTTATTAGTTCTTAGGCTATATTATTATAAACCTATATCCTATTTAGTATAGAGAATCTAGTTTTATATTAGTTTAAAGAGTAAATTCTAATACCTTAAAATCTATTTAATATATCTATCTAAGAGAAGATCTTTAGCCACTTACAGTAAATTAAGTCTATATCTGCTTTTAAGTTATAATATAAATATTCTAACTTAACTAAAGTAGTATTAATATTCTAATAGTTATATATTACTTAGTATACTTTAGGCTTTAGTATTAAAGTTTTAGCTAGTTTTTATAGTTATAATTTTAGGGTATGTTTCTATTAAGCTTTTAAGGCTAGGTTTTCTTTATTAATAAAAAGAGTAATTACTGCTTATTTAGAATTATAGGGCTTAATAAAACCTAAGCACTATATCTATAGGAAAATGCTATTAGTAAAACTCCTTTTTAGGTGACTATACTATTTCTATCTCTAGCAAATTAGAATAGCTCCTAAGTATAATAGGATATAGTATTAAATAAGATCTATTATCTTAATATTCTTAAGTTAGAAGATAAAGCAGTCTCTATAAGTATAGTAGAGGCATATTACTTATATTCTATCTTATAGTATTTTAGCTATATCTCTAAGAGTAATATTATTATATTTAAACTATAAAACTACTAATTCTATAGGCTCTTTTATAAGTTAGTATAAGGGGGCTATTTTTTAATAAATTAAGGAGTAAGCCTTAATTTTTTAATTTCCTATATAAATTAATAGTGATTTAATTTTAGGTATATCTAAGTCTAAAAGCTAGATAGTAATAGCCTATATACTTACCTCTAAGTGCTTAAATACCTTTAATAAGTCTATATCTCTGCTTAAAAATATACTGCTATTTATATCTACTTTCTCTAACTTAGTATTATCTTTCTCTTTCTTTATATTACTCTCTATAATTTTTAGGCTCTCTCTATCCCTCTAGAGCACTCTCTAAGCTATTAGTCTGCTCTTTAAAGCTTGCTTTTAATTCTTTTTAGCTCTTAGGGTGCTTTTTAGTAATTATTATAGTATTATTATTATATTCTTCTCTTACTTTTAGGCATACTTCTCCCGCCTCCTCTATTCCTAGCTTATATTCTCTTACTCTTTAGAGTACCTACTAATATATTTCTATAAGTTCTTAGAGCTTTTCCTATTTACTAAAGCTGCCTTTCTTATAAGTAGTAGCCAGATAAGGCTATTTTCTAATAGGCAGTTTAGTTTTATAGTTACTTTTTATATTTAGTCTATAGATTTCCTGCTATAGAGTAAGGCACTCTAGTAATACTTATTTATAATCTAAGGCTTAGTATTAGTATTATAAAGGGTTTTATAAGCTTTATTTTTAATATTAGAGGCAGGTTTTAAATATTCTATTATCTATATTTTAATATTAGATAAGAATAAGATTAGAACTAGGCGGCTTCTAAGTAGAGTGCCTTTATTTATATAAGTTTTAGTATTATATATATTTAGCTTATTTATTAAAGTGAGGTTATTCTAAGATAGCTGATTTCTAGCAGCTAGTTATTTAGAGAAGTTATAGGTCTAGCTAGCTAGTAAAGCAGGGTTAAGTGTATAAGAATAATATATTATAGTTATAAAGTATATAAGGAGTTCTCCTATTACCTCTAAGGAAACCAGCCTATAAGGCCGCCTTATATTAAGGCTTAGAGCTCTTATTACTAGATAAGTAGTATAGTTATAAGTAGTAAGTATATTTATTATAGGCTTATTACTAGCTAAGTTATAGACTAGCTACTATACCTCTTAAACTATAGAATTTAGTAAAAGTAATATAATAGTAATAACTAAAGTGTCTTAATTAGGTTAAGTTATAAGTAGAATTAAATCTAAGTATATATTATTTTTATTAGTTCTTATCTTATTCTCTTTAATAGGCCTTTTTACTTATATTAGTCTTATTTATAGGCTTTATATAAGCTGCCTATATATAATTAAGAGTTTTTTAAAGAAGGGAATTTAACTTTTAAGAGGCTATAAAGGTATTATCCTATATTATCCAGGATATTTTTTATTTCTTCTAAGATAAGTTAGTTATCTTCTATAAAAATAACCTCCTCTTCTTTAGCTTTATAGTCTTAGACTTTTAGGGGCTTTAGCTAAGTAGGGTTATTAATCTGAAATAGGTAAGGTATTAGGTAGATTAGTATAGTTTTAATATATCTATTTATGCCCTGGACTATAAGCTTCTTATTAATATAGCTCTTAGTCACTCCTATGCAATGCAGCTAGGGCTGACCTAGTAATAGGTCCTAGTTATTATAATCTCTTATTATATAAGCTTTAACTATAGCTAGTATATTTCCTATAATAATTTGCATATAGATATAATATTTAACCTCTTAAATTTAATTATTCGCTATTTAGATAGCTCTTATATATATTATAAGAAGCGCTAAGATCTAATTATTATAGATATATCAGGTGTTTATTAGGTCTATAGCTAAGCCCCTATTAATTATAATAATAAAGGATTAGTAACCTCCTACCTATCCTTCTATAAAGCCTAATATAATTACTACTAATTCTTCTAAGGCTATAGTATTCTAGTAAATAATATTCCTAAACTTTATAGAACTAAGTTAAATATATTTTGCCTTTTTAAAAATAATTTCTAAATTATCTTTATTTATCTCTTTTTTTAAGAAACTCTTAAAAGAGAGCAAGTAGTTTATAATTAAGTCCTAGGTTTTAAGAGATTTAGCTTTCTTATAATACTATATTAGTCTATTTAAGTGCTAATAAACTAATAATATAATTTAAAGTAATTAGAGCTAACTTATTATAATAGTAATATTCTTTATTTATTTCTTAAGATTAAACTTTAGAATATTATATTCTTTAGTCACCCGGATTTTAATTAGGTTAAAGTAAGTCTTCTTTTTAATCTATAAACTTACTTTCTCTTCTAGCTTTATAGAGTTATTTAATACTAATTTCTGCAAATATAATATTAATAAAGATAAGTATAGGATAAGAGTAGGTAGCATTTTCTTAAACTATTTAACTAATATTAATAGGCTAGTAGTTGCCTACTTTTAGATTTTTTTTTAGAAAGAGTAGCGATTCTTCTTAGTATATAGTCTTTAGGGACTCTATTATAGTAATATCTTTATCCTAGACCTCTTTTACTCTTAGTTATAAATAGTCTTTTTATAGGGGCAGTAGTTTTATTTCTTAGGCTAGAATCTCTTAGCAAGCCTTATCTTAAGCTATAGTTTACTTTAGCTTTTTAATATAGTTTAGCTTCTTAATATAGTTTAGCTTCTTTATATAGTCTGGGTCTAATAGAACTTAGTTTCCTAAAGCCTGCTTATAATTCGCAGTATAGCTTCTTAGCTCTATTAATTTTCCTTCTAAGAAGTATAGGTAATATCCTATAAGTAGATAAGCTTCTTTAAGACCTTTTAGACCCTAAATAATAATATAAATAGGTACTAGTAGAGTATTAGTAAAGATTAGCTAAGCTAACTCTAGTTAGTATTATTATTTTATATTTAGAGTATTTATATATTATATCTCTTAGGCCTTTTAATAGGCCGCATAGTTATATTAGGTACCTAATAAATAAGTAAAACCTATATATTTTTAATTATAGTACTTAAAGTATTATATAAAGTTTATATTAATTTTATTTCTATTTTATAAAGAGATATAATTCTAGGTTTAAAGCGGGTTATTTATAAAAATAGGGGCAAATAGTTTAACTTTATTAAGGTAGTTTATAGACTAGGCGCGCTTTTCTTAGATTATAGTTATTATTTCTTTTAGAATGCTTTATTATTTTATAAATAACTTTATAGGGTCTATATCTAATATAAATATAGTATTATCTTTGTCTTTTATAAGGGTTTTAGTTATTAATAACTAGTATTCTTAAATAGTATTCTGGATTTTATTAAAAATTAAATCCTTTAATATAGCTCCTGACCTCTACTTACTCTTAGTATAGAGCTAGTCTTATATATATTCTTATAATTATAGATTCTTTATCCTATCTATTATATAGGTAATAAGAAATATAAGTATTATTAATCTAGTTAGGCCTTAAAGATTTATATATAACTTTTCTCCTCTCTTAAGTAGTAATATTAAGATTTCCCTATATTAATATCTAAAGATATAGGCTTTAGTAATTAAGTTACTTTTATAAGAAAGGTCTATATTTTTAAATTATTTAATAAACTTTATTAGGAGGTTATCCCACTTCTAGTTATTTTTTAAGAGGTCTTTAAACTATTAAAAAGCTATATCTTTAAGTCCTAATTTAAAGATTTACTAGTTTATAATATTTATAATATTATCTAAAATATTAAGTATTATAGCATTTACTTAGCAAAAGTTAAGATAGGATTATAAGTCTCTATCTCTTAAGTGCCTGGCATAAATAGCATATTTTAATAGGAGTCTAAAACTAGATATACTATTTATTATAAGCAAGTTAGGCTAGGCTAGTTCTAATTATAAAGTAAATTAAGTAGTTTTACTTTTAAATATATTATTTATAAGAAATAAAGAATTTAAATATAAAAAAAAAAGGTAAGGCTTTATTTTAAGTTCTATAAAAGGGTTTTAGTTTAATAAGGCCTTTTAAATTATTAAACTTAGACTTTAGTAGTAATAAAGCAGATTTAGTATTATTAATCTTAAAAATAAAAGCTCTCTTTTGCATTTAATAAAAGGATTAACTTAGGGGAGACCCTTCTTTTAAGGAGTCTATTAGGGGTAGAGGGTTTTTATATACTAATATATTAAATAAGTAGGCAGAGAGTATAAACTAAAGAGGCTTAGATAGGATCTTAGGGCAGTTTAATAGGGATAGTACTGGCTATTATTAAGCAGGATATAGATTATTATAATAAAGTAGTTATATAAGCAGAAGGTGATTTTTAATAAGGTTCTAAGATAAGTATATAAAGGGTTAAGTTCTTAGAGGTTAGAGTTCTTTTAAGAGAAAAATAAAGAGGCTATATAGAAAGTAGGAAGTGATTTCTAAAAATCTGCAGAGTCTTAAAAGAATAGGGGCTAGTTTCTAATAGCTAGTAGAATTATAGGCTAATAATATCAGGCAGTATCTATAATATATCACGCTGCTATTCTAAGAGTAAGAGAGCCACTATTATAGTTATATTTTAAGTATATCTTATTATATTTTAATAAGTATCTATAGTAAGAGGCAGGTCTTAGGTTAAAGATAATAGCTTAAAACCTTAGATTTAGAGCGCACTTCTTAAGTTAGTAAGTTAAATACCTTTTTTAAAAAGCTAAAATCTAGATCTTATTTCTTATTATATTTAAGGCTAAGAGTCTAGGTGCCTAAGAATAGATAGGGGCTATAAATCACTATTCCCTCGCCAGCTTTAGTAATATATGCTATAGTCCTTCTATCTATAGCCCTATATCCAGGTCTACTTTCTAAATATTAAGCCAGTTCTTAAGTCCTTTTCTTAATACTTCTTTATACTCTCTGCCCCTCTTGCCTAATCTCTAGCCCTCTCCTCCCCACTCCTAGAGGCTCTGCCAGACCCTTCTCTATGCCGGGGAGCCCCCCCCCCCTGGGCAGCTTTAGCAGGCCCTCTCGCGCTCTCTCTTACACTTTATGCCTTACTTACTATTTTATTATTATTTTTTAGCGCTCTCCTTCTAAAGCTGCTATTCTTTATTATATTTAGATTTATATCTTTATACTCTATCTTTACTCTATAGAGATCTTAGTAATATTTTCTGCTTAATAAGCATATTTATTTAAGTCCTTTATAAATAGTTTTATAGTTTTAAGTTTAAGATATTATCCTTTCTATTTTGCAATCTAAAGAAGGTATATTATTAGAGTGGTTTTATAATAATAATAAATATATTCTAGAGATTTTATTATCTTTATATCCCGCAATTTATAAGGGTTTTTATTAGTTTTAAGTAGTTATTTTTTAAGGCAGTAAAGCTTAAATAGGCCCCCTATAGTTAGCAGCTTCTAAGACTTCTTAATCCCGCAGTCCTGAGATAGTTTATAATTCTATTTTAATATATTATAAAGTAATATTCTTAACTTAATACACTAGTTAAGTAAATATTTATTCTAAAGGGCCCTAGTATAAGTAAATAGTTATATATTATTAGAATTAAAGATTATATATTTATATATTAAAAGGATTAATAAATTATCCCTATTATAGGTTATTATAAAGTAATTATGCCTATAGTAGTACTTAAGTAGTATATTAAGAGGTGGCTTAATTAATCTAAGTTACAGCTATGAGCCTAGTGCCTATAGGCCCCTCCTAGTCTAGTAGATACCGCTTGCCGCGTAGCCGGCTAACAGGTGAAGCTCCCGCGGCAAATTCACTTCAAACCTGTGGTTGCAGCAAAATACGAAAATCTCCTCGGGCAAAGCTAATTGCGGGAATCCTGGTTGAAATACAAGCATATAGGCCGCCATATATTCGTAAATCAGGAGTCTCAGTACCATTTTCTTGACCGAATGTTCACCCAATGGTAAGAAATTGCGTACCGACTCTTCGTCTACAGATTCTGAGCGAGCAGCTGAACAGGCCTTAACACCATGCATCATGATAGTGGCTATACCCACCGAATTCAGGTGTGACATGGCCTTCTACGTATTAACAAGCATCCATACTCTCTTATTGCCAGCTTGATCTGCAACTGTCAAGTCGGTCATAAACACATGCTGGCGCTTAATCTCTGTGCCGTCAAGATTCTCCCATAATCCGCGTATCCACGAACACAGATACATACGACCACAGCTCTCGGAATATACGGGATCCCGTCCGCTCTCCCATAGTCAAGCCGAGAAGCGCCGGATTAGTAGTCGGGTCGGTGACGACCGGCGAATCCCTGGTGTTGTATGTTTTTTTTATTTGAATAGCCTTACGTTTCAGGAGGTCGCAATAGATACTGAGTATTGGCGACTTAATGAAGTGGCTGGTGACCTGTCATTCTTGTATTAACTACTACCATCTACTACATGGCATTCTTTGCCAATAATGCGGCAAGTAATAGCTGAGTTAGCACCGAGCTTCCACCTGTCGGATTGTCAATACTGATTACAATAATGAATAAGGTTGCTTGCTATAATATTCTTACAGGTCTTTAAAATAGTAGTGTTTTAGTGGGAAATAGGCAAATTGTCAGAACTTCATCCCACCCACTCTTAAGTATTTGGTTTCGAGGCGGCCATTTGCCTTTTCCTAGATTTTTATCATGTACTTCTACTCGGAGGTTCAAGGATCTCGCGCTCGAGGATGTGAGGCAAATTTCGAAACTGGGTTCAGAATACAGGGTTCGAAGCAGATGCTGAGAGAGGCAAAGGTCAATAGAAAGCAACAGCATTATGCAGAAGACTTTGTATATCTTACACCGGATGGAACTGTTACCTCTATTAACTTATCCTTGTAGCTACGCAGTCACTTAATCATCAAGCATACTAGTACTTAAGTTTTGAGAAAAAAAAAAACCACTACATTTGTTACCATTTTTACGTTAATCTCAAAGTACATCGCAAGCCCTAGTCCCGGACCCTACTGCCTACCCCCAAGCTGCCGAGCAATTACTACCGGCTTATACTCTTATTGCTGTCAAGTATCTCAACTTTGTGACAATCGCATGATGTAAGAGTCAATCTTCAAGTTGCTATAGTCGAGTACATATGTACTACTCCGTAGCCAAGATCCACCGTGTTTTGGCGAGTGACAGCTGTCTGAGTGCATTCAAAACGAACTTCTTCCAGAAAGCGTCTTTCCCTCACCATTCGACCATTCAGTGCAACCTGGCAATCAGCCTCGATATAGAATACTGCTTAACAGTCCTCTGTGAGGCCGCTAACCGTGCAGTACGTTCCATCAGGCCCAGATCCAATCTTAGTAGGTTCCGCACCACTCGAGTTGCCCGTGTACCTATCACAAGACTTGCCATCGTCTTGGCAACTGTTGGTGATCTTGCAAGTATCGCCGTAGTTAGTATTGATGCCACAAAGAACACCACCGTCAACTGCAACCGAATCTGCAATTATTATGTTCCGCGGGCCGCCATTACCAGAGCAGTTTCCGCAGCTGCGAACCAGCTTTCCATAGTCGTTGGCGTAGAACCCCTTGACCTGTAGCGTTCCTCGCCCATTGAACTGGAAAATCTTGTCTGCTGCTTTGAAGGCACCACCTCCATTCACGTACGAGGTTCCACTGGTCTGCTTGAAGGTGGCAGCGTCCTCACAGACATCGCTCCACCAGACGTTGTTAAGAGTACTGACACGAGTTAGCATCCACCGGCTGCTTGGTTACATAAGTGTGTTCTCACCAAGTTCCGCGGCAGTGCACGCCTTCAGCCTGCGTACTGCCGATGATAACGTTGGAAAGAGTGGCACCGGCCTCAAGAATAAACATGGCCTCTGCTTCGCCAGTCTCGGTTTGTTCCTCGCAGACCTTGGCTAAGGATCTTTTAGCGAATTTAACACCACATGCCGATGTCGGCACTTTCACTCACGGTTTCTTTCAAATCGTTTCATTCCTCCATCGTAGCTGGTCGCCACAGGAATCGCAGTCGACGCCGAGGTTACTCCCGAAGACTTTGGCAACGTGGTAGTGACGGCAAGCGTGCCGGTCAAGCCACCAAGCAGAAGGGCGATGGTGAATCTCATACTTGTAACTAGAGGGCGATGAAGGTAAAGTGATGTCTTTGACTTGGCTGGCTGCTGTTTGCTCTTTGCTGTCTTGCAATAATGCCAGGTGAGACAGTCGCCTAGTTTTATAGTCGTTCACTTACTTGATATTGTAAGAAGTATACGTCTTCGTGCTGTTCTCGTTCTGTCATTGGCGCATCAATACAAGAGGCCTTGCGTATGGCCACAGCTGCTGAAAGCTAGTTTTCGATCAGTCGAACGCAGCCGAGACATCCCGAGTGCTTCGGAAGTCGCAAAATTATGGATCATCGGAAGAAGGAGAATATACCCATGTAATGAATATAAGGCTACATTAATCTGGGAGATACCACCACGGTCTACCTCTGACGACGAAATACGACGCTCCCCGCACAAAACCCACGGAGGATTTACCTCGACCCAGCCGATTCGAGGACTTTTGCAACCCCGCTCCCGTTTCCCACCGTTTTTAGGAGTTTACGAGGAGCCCATCTTTCCGCTCGTGGTAAAATAAGGGTCCGCCAAGCGCAGGTCGTGATTTGAGATGATCATGCTGCTCGATGTACAGGCTGGGGTTTGCGAAGACAAGCCGCCAGGCCGCATCGAGAAGCATATGTTCTGTATAGGATATGGATGAGAGGGCTTCTTATTGATGAGATGATAGGTAGCCTTTCAAGTCGGGTTCGGGAAAAGGTAACAGGGAAACCTAGGCGCCGACTATCATCAAGCGACCCCTTGCCAATGAATGGCGATCTGGCTTTGAGGGGTACAAGAGCCCAGATCCTCGGACATGCCAGGAGGTTCAGTATGAACTGGAACGACAAATTTCCGCACTCTATAAGTGGCATAGTTCTCCTTCTCTTGGCTTTACATGATAAAATGCGCAGAAACCGTCGAGAGCCCGTGATCTGAAGTGTCGACCATGAAGCCAGCACATCCCGCAGTGGCACAAAGGCGAGATGCTGCAGTGTCGTGAAGTTGGGTGTCGGGCCAGGTCCTAACTTATTGACCTTGATCTCTAATATGGGAATTGTTACCGCAACAAACACATATCCATGTCTTTGGTATGTTCAAGGATTTCGAGAACGGAATATTTTCTCCATCTCCGCCCAGTCCATTTGATCCACCCCAGTCAGCGGTAGGTTTGGGTCATTGAAGCTGGTGTAGATCTCGTCCGCCTCGTGATTCAAGTCTAGTTCGAAATCCGCGCCGTTGTCAAAGGCGGGGATGGCTCCGGCAACGTCGACGCTCGTGTTGAACCAGCCATCCCATTCTTCGGGCCAAAACGAATGGAGCGAAGGGTCCTGCGTAAGTGAGTCAACCTGAGGACGACCAGCCCCGTCCATGCCAGTAATATTGACATCTGCATCAGACGCTTGTCTAGGCACATCGCCCGTGGTCTCAGGTTCTTTGTCGCCTAGCCACTGCCACTCATCTAACATCTTGTCAGGTGACCAAACGTGATGGCAGAGTTGTTTCAAGTCCGCTAGTCTCTGCTCGGCTGATTTGTTGCCGGCGTCTGATAAGTATCGTAGAATTCCCGCAGCTTCTTTCAGTCCGTCTGGGGGCTTCTGAGGGTCGTTGCTCTTAACAAAGCCCATCATCATGAGGATAAATGCCGCCGAGAACGTTGCGTCTAGGTCGAAGAACCCAAATAGAGCTAAGTAGTTGGTCAAAATGATGGCATTCTGGAATCAATGAAGACTTATAAATGCGAAAGAAACGTACCAATAGTTTTCTGTTTCTGTAGTGAAGATAGTATCTTGATGCTTTTACTGGCAGCTTCTTGACACGAATGGCAAAGTCGAGCTATCACCGGCGCCACCGGGGGAGGCTGTCTATCCGGTTTCGAGAACTGTACTTTATCTTTGACGCTCTGGAGAATGATAGGCCGAATGCATAGAATGATAGCCTAAGCCGAGGTAAGCATAGTCAGTACTTGTTTTGCGACTCAGAAGCAGTTGTTTGCATACCTGGAATAACATCAGATACAGAGATGCACTTGTTCTTGAGACCGTCATGTCCACCTCTATAAAGTCGACGGCCAGCGTACCCGGGATAGATCTACCAGTTTCAGACAGGGTTGTCAGGGTTTTCTGCACTTGTTGCACAAGTTCTGTCTGCGAGATGGCAGTGTTTCCATAGAATGCTGATGGAGCGATATGTTAGCTCGCCGACAACCCATCTAGAGATTTGGATTGGGCATTATCACGTACAAGTCATGATTTCTCCAGTCGCTCGAGTGATTCGAACGTTGATAATTAGCGGAAGTGGCGGCTCAAACCCAGCCGAGGCTCGAGGAAGGTCAGCACGAAGTTGCCGGTCATCAGCAGCTACAGGAAGACCGAGGCCGGCCGACAGACGTCTGCAAAGATTAGCGACAGTCTCATGTAGACTTGGAGTATCTTAGAGAGTAGCTTACCGGTCTAGCATGTACGCTGTCCACCAGACTCTTACGCGGTGGCATATTTCCGAGGGGAGGCCCTGTTGTTCATCATATGGTAGCGGGCAACCAAGTGCTATGGCAAGCCGAATCGCAGCGCCAATCTAGAGTTCATGATCAGACTTCGCCCCTATAGATTAAAATAAAGGTCAGGTTAGACTCACGTATAAGTAGGCATCGTGCTTGCGGTCGCACCATTGGAGGTAGAGCGTTATAAGACACAGGATCTCAACTGAAGTTACTCCATGGCTACCGAGCTCATGCATTGGTGGCAGGCGCTTGATTGCTTCAGCAAAATAGGCCGTTCCAGGTGGGTTTGCGGCTCCTTCACTGGGTGAACCGATGAGCATTCCCATCGCCATCACCAGCAGATATTGAGTGAACCACATAGTTTGTATTTGGCGAGCTTGGGTTGCTTCAGTTTGGTACAAGAGAGTCAGCGAATCGGAGAATGTCCGTGGGTCCAGAAAGTGTTGGTTAATCCCCATGAAGGAGACGAACACATTGAACAGATTGTATGACCTAGTCTTGGACAGTAACGTTGGGGAGGACATGCCGTGCAAGAGTTCTGTTGCCGCGCGCCACTGGCTACCATGTCGCTCTGTTGAAGTGCCGGACTCGAGCGAAGAGGAGTTCGGGGAGGGTTCAGAGGGTCGACTTCCCTCGGCATGATCACGTAGAAGGGATATCACGCGAGACTCGAAGGCAGGGCCAGGTGCCATTTCCGCTACTATGGACCGCGTCAGATAACCCAAGATGGGAGACAGAGATTCCAGAACATACCAGGGCTCGGTGATTTCTCCAGCTTACTCGTCGCCCGAGCTGATGGTTTAGACGGCGTGTCATGATCCATGGGCGAATCGCCATCGTTCGACCCATTGCCATCGTTCCGAGGGGGTGGACTTGCTGCATCTTGTGAGCTTCAATTTTACAGATGACCTGGCTCTACTTGTCATACTGGTCGATCGTCCATTCAGCTCCTGTTCCTTTTCTTTAATAGTTGCCAGGAGACGTTGCACGTAGCTGTACTGCAGGTGAGACGGGTTTCAGGCCTGCTTCTATCCATAGAGCCGACGTACGCTTCTGAGTAGCCCCGACGGCCGGTGTTTCCAAACCGGCATTCTGTACGCTGTCGGATGCAGCTCTGGCAAGGGTGATTGCCAGAACACTTCACTTTTCGCTTACGGCAAGACTCGCACCTAGAGTGGTGAGACTCGTCGATTAGCCCGAATTCTCACAGCTGCTCTCATCGTCGCACTTCTGGTCTCCGACCGTTCGTTGCAGTTTCATGAGATCAACAAGGGGGGCTGTTGGAGTTTCTCTTACGCATTCGCCGAGCGCGATAGCTGCGATGATGCCGTCGGAGGCATTTCCCGGTGTCTACAGCCACTCGCAAGCCTTCGATGTGAGATGACGCCTCACGACGGGAGCTGTCGCGTCAAAAGATAAGTCTCGCCCGACTCCGGAGTCCGGACACTGAGCCCCGCTTCCACGGAATCGGTTAGACGAGGCCTCGCTCACTTGCGGGGTATTTTCCACGAGAATTGCTAGCAAGCTGGAAGAAGAAACGAATGGCGCGTAGAAGATTCTTGATTGATTGAATTAGATCCCTTGAACTAGATTTAATGCTACCAAGTGTCTTTCATAAGGTATTCTGTCGGCTTGCTAGGATAACTAAGCTTTTTTGTCAGACTCTAGCCTACGGATCGGAGAATTATTATTACCAGAAGTCGTGCCACAAAGCCGCACAGGTGGAACCCGTCTTGCTTCCTACAAAACATGGTTTCGTTCAGCGTTGCTTCGTCACCCTATCTTGAAGCGCGTTTTCAGCTGTCAGATTCGTCTGTTGACCTGTCGATCAAACGCCAGCTCTGATGGAACTCGCGTGTTCCTGACTATTGTCTCGGAAGGTTCCATGAAGCATTTGGAAAATGCTTCCGGGGAATACACGATGTCGTTTCCCTATGTCTTCTACATCAGCTGGCCAAACAATGGCAATTAGGTGAAAGGTGATTAGGGTTATCCTTATGCTCAATTCTTTGTGTTCCAGTACCGGTCGATACGTCAAACCCTTTCTTCTTCCAGTGGCGATCTCCTAGGCTTGAGACGAAATCGTCCTGTTGCGATATCACGATGAGAAGACAATCACGGTTCAAAGGGAATGAATTGCGACTATTTAGCCTCGTCTTTCGTTTTCTCTGCTCGGCGGAGATGGCTAATCACCAGACAACCCTCATTTATCGTCTCCTGCTGCGGCTATTGAAGATTCCAGCTCCGAGGCAAACGTGCACAGAATGCTATCTGGGATATCAACTTGCTCAACTCAGCACGAACAGTGCCCGAGCAAAGAACCCAAGTCTCCCCCGGATCGAGTGCTAGATCTAGACGAGACGACGAACCCATCCATCAGACTGCTTGAAACACATAACGAGTCGATGTTCTACGCATGCCTCAGTCATGCGCCCACATCTGCGTCTGCGCCCGGCTTCGAACGCGTAGACACCCGTCGGCTCCAAGGCTTCGTCTGTCCTCATCATAAATAGGGCTTATCTCAACCGCTACTAACTCCGTTTGCCATAAAGGAGGTTTTTGAAAGACGAATTCCGATCCAAGCGCTTCCGAAAAGCCTCCAGAATGTCGTGTCCGTTTTCCAGCGACTTGCTATTCGCTATATTTGGGTCTCTGTTTTGCAACACTCCAAGAAATACTGGCAGCAACAATCAGCAAAGATGGCAGGTGTCTTTGAGGCCTCTTTCACACAATCGCAGCCATCAAATCTTCTGTAGATGAAGAGGGCTCGGCGCACGCCATGGCTCATGATGGGCGACGTCACCAAGCTCCCCCTTTTGGCTCTTTGCCCAATGTATTCCCTCAATTATATTCCCACGCCCGAGCCCAACGATGCACTGGTCTTTTAGCAGATTAGAAATGCGGTTCGCTAAACCGGACAATGCTGGAAACACATCGTTTTCGTATGTTAAGTTGCCCGGGACATGCACATACCTCCCGATGAGAGCATACCAGATTTACCGCAGTTCCTTGGGCGTCACATCACTCGTCTTGATGGACTGGGCGTTGACTAGTCCAGGTCAGCATCTTATCACTATGTTCCTAACCACAATCGCAGGAGATGCCTATTCGGCACTCCCACACCAGCTCATGCTTGCCAATCGAAGGATTCGGGAAGATAGCACATATTCTTGGAAGACCCAGGCTCGGGCAAGGAGCGACCATTTATCATTGTTGCGCAAACTAGGGATCGCCGAGTCCTAGATAATGTTTAACAACACTTCGAAATCATAGCTGAGACGGACAAAGACGTTGGCCGCAAAACGGTTGTCAGATCCACAGGCAAGAATATGCCCCAGTAAGTCAGGCGATGTGTTTTCCGGAGCATGTAAGCTGGTCGTGAGCGTCCGTAACACAGAGATCTCCTAACAGCACAACGCTCAGATGTATCCCTTTCAACTTAAACTAGAGCAGGTGTATGCATCTATGCTGGGTGCCCTTTGTACGCATACCGGCTAACAAAATACCGGAAACATTACCTTCGTCTCAATAACAATTTCCGGTTGCTTTTCATATGCCACTGTTCGGATTCGTGAGGCCGAACAAATCTCTAGTCGGCGCTCTGAAGAACACCACGAGGTATTTTCTACTCGCTCGCTCGCCACGTTGTTACGGAGATTTCTGTTTGTTCCCGACGCCGGCGTGCACAGGAAATTTGCCTTGGAGAGAAACGGGTGCTAATGGTGGTGTAGGAAAGCGAGGTCGGAGTCTGGTACTGTACTTTTGACTATTACTTTTGGATTTGTAAGAAAGAAAGCACCAATGTCTCCAAAGCTTTCATGTTACGATTGCTTATTTCTAACAAAAACAGAAAGGAACGGCATATAATCATGCCGCAGTTGACGCTGAGTCGCTGACTTGCAGTCATATTTCCGCCGTGCATCGGAGTCGACTGGCACGCTTGACGCTGAGGCGCGCCCTTGCAATGCCCGCCCCATCCATAGGGCGCGCCGACAAAAAGGTCGTTGGCAAACCAATCAGAAGTAGACTCGAGGCGCAAAGGATGGCTTCTGACGCGGTGTGGATTGGTGGCCGCTTGTCCGCCAAGCCCAATATGATCGGCCTAGGACGGCGCCTTGTGCATATTGTGACTCTTCTTACTTCTATTGATCTATACTTTATCACATCGTTGACATACTCTGAAAACCCTCAATGAACATAGTTGAAATGCATAGCTGAAATACAAACAGATTCCCTTGGGATCATCAGGTTGCCAAACCTTCAGAGACACGGAACCAAGCCCCCAGCCAACACCACTAGGATAATCCGGGTATATGCAGCATGGCGTCTCCGGACGTCCCATCCACGATAAACACGCAATATGATCTCAATATGGAGGGTACCGAGGGTATTGAACTTGGTTTTCTGGCTCTTGAGCACGTGTACAGCCAAAACACCCCTGGGCTTCCTGACGAGAACGACCGGCCAGACTCCGAGATCAACCTAGTGCAGCTGCAAGATTGCTGGCCCCATGATAACAGCATGTCTGGAAACTATACTCCAGAAAGCTATGGCTTCGAGCAAACGCAAAATGGTTATCACCATATTTTCTGCATAGATCCCTTTCACTGCGATTGCGCGACTGCCCACTCCCTCGGCAATGAACTAGAAGCAATAACCCAGGATCGTTCACTCACGACTGGCAACCGCCCAGCCTCATCTAGCCTGGCCGGAGCTGTCATTCCTAGTACTACTCTGCCTGAAACACCATTTGCAACTAGTCCAGCACTTCCGGTCAAGGTTGGCGGGCGGTTTTCTCGAGACTCAGTCCGTATTCTGAAGAAGTGGCTTGCTACTCATAGTAACAACCCACATCCTGAGGCAGCCGAGAGGTTAGCTCTCCAACAACAAACAGGCCTCAATAAGACACAAATCATGAACTGGCTCTCCAATGCGCGTCGTCGCGGTAAAATGCAACCCTCTCGGTCCCCATCGCCTCTCGTACAAAATAGTTGGACGAGGCCGATCGACATACCCCCACGACGTGGAACACCTGCCTTCCAAGACTCCTTGTCTTACATGAATCCACTCGAAAGATGGGTTGACTCTCCCCCAGAAAATGAGCCAGCCGCAGCGACTGCCATTGCCCGCGCGGTGGCTTCCTGTCCTCAGCTGCCACAGGGTACCTATCTCTTCTTAACTCGATTTCCGCAAACGAACGCCATAGCTTAGTACTGATGTGTTGACAGATCGCGTGGACTCGCCGCATCCTGAGATTGTGGCAAACAGATTGCTCAAGTCAGGCCGTGCGTCTCTAGCAAGCAGTGTGGAATCCCGTTCGAGTGGAGGTTCCCTTTCCTCCGCCAACTCATATACCAGCCAGACCTCGTTTGGCCTCTTTGCTCCATTAGGACGAAGTCGCCAACGGCGCAAGAGAAGAACCATCCACAAGCGGGATGATGATAAATTGTCCCTAACCACCCAGCTAAAAACGTTTCAGTGCACTTTTTGTACGGAAACGTTCAAAACGAAGCATGACTGGGGACGGCACGAGAACTCCCTTCACCTCTCACTCGAGAGGTGGATCTGCACAAAATCAGGACCTCGTGCTCACGACTCAAACAACATACACATCTGCTGTGTTTTTTGCGGGGAGACTAACCCAAGCGACGACCATCTAAGATCTCACAACTACACAGCATGCCAAGAAAGGCCGGCCTATGAACGGATGTTCACTCGAAAAGATCATCTTAGCCAACACCTACGGCTAGTACACAACGTCAAGTTCGCAGAATGGTCAATGTCAGCTTGGAAAGTCGCCATGCCAGCAATTCGCTCTCGGTGTGGCTTCTGCGAGATACTGATGGAAACATGGGACGCTCGAGTTCATCACTTGGCGGACCACTTCAAGACGGGAAAGTCCATGGCAGAGTGGAAGGGTGACTGGGGTTTTGATGCCCACGTACTTGAACTGGTCGAAAACGCAATTCCGCCATGTAAGTAAAGCCAGCATCACAACTTTGGTCCCTTGAAGTCCTCCTTTGCTAATCTTCAACAGATTGGATTGAAACCGAGCGACATGCGCCAGTTCCGTTCGAAGGCAGTGGCGTCCCTGCTGAATCACCGCGATCTGCTTATGAGTTGATCAAATTGGAGCTAGCATACTTCATGCAGAAATATTTTGACAGACTGGCTCGAATGCCAGATACGGATGAAATGCAAGTTGAAGCTTGTCGAATCATCATTTCATCCGAAGCTCTATCTAGCCAAGAAACCCCCGAGCCCCCTTCATGGTTAAAAGACTTAATCATGTCACAGGACGAACTTACACAACAAGCAAAGTTCGGGCCTATGCGTTCAGCGACCGAGAGCAGGCTTTATGCGCCCAAGATCAACGGGAAAGACAGCTTATTTGAGGGGTGCCCCTTTGAGGCTAAACTCAACGAGTTTGTGGAATTCAAGCGCATTTTGGGCCACAGCATAACATTTAATGAACTCAAAGAGGAAGCCTGCCATATTCTGGGCCGCATCGAAGAGGTCTCAACCACTCCCTCTGACTTCATTGCTACATGGCTCATCAAGCTCATTCACTCAATGCCCGACGGGTTTTCTAGCTTTTGTCACCGCGCGGGCCTCGCAATGAGAACATCTGACCTCGGCAAGAGTCGCGAGCTAACCGCAGAAGAATCTTCTACCATTCACAGTTATACGACGCTTGAACAGGCGTTGTCTAAGTATTTGGGAACGCAGAGGGCTATGGGTGTTGAGCCAAGCAATGCGGATCTCCGACAACAGGCACGCATCATCATTTACGCTTCCGACGACAAAGGGCAGCAAACTGCGGCGGATGATGATTTCTGGCTTTCTACATTCAAGCATCGCCATTCTCTTCATCTCGGCAGCTGTATGGGTGACAATTCAGAACCAGCAATACATCCGTCTATCCTAAATTCTCACGCCCTGTCACTCAACCAACCTCCGACGGATCCTTCTAGCAGTGGAACAGGCCATCCTCATCTGACAGACGACGCTGCAGATAAGGAAGCCAATATGGGATCCCGTTTGTTGATGTACAAAACAGGTGGATTTTTTCTCAACAACCCAAATTTCTTCCGATGGTTGGGCGAGGAACTAGGTCGTTGGGTTGCTGCTACAATGTCGCCAAATAACCCAGCTTGCCATGTTCCCTCCGATCGGGAGATCCAGCATTATGCCCGATGTATTCTTTTCAATGAGTGAGTTACTACCATCTTTGTCTTCAAAACCTGTTAGGACTATGCCTAATACTTCACAGTGATGACTGTTGGAACCAGACACCAGCGGATAACCACGAGTGGCTCGCATGGTTCAAGCGTGAGAGTGGGATTACCAAAACCCCGTCGGTGAACAACGACGAAGATATTTCCTAAGTATATGTGCTACTTATAAGATGTATTCAGGGCATAACCCAACCTTTCCCTGCGCCATTCAGTTGCAAGGGTTGAGATCACATCATTATCGCAACTCGCAATGACCACGATGAGGATTTTTACCCAGGCCATGTCTAATTGGTTGTAGGACCTTGACAAGTGATCAAAGCTGTCATTTTGCGTCTAGTGGCACCGTTTTTGGAGGCTTGGTTGGGACAAGCCGCATTGGGTGCCAACGAGGGAGCATTCGGCTAAGACGTAGCCTCTCAATACAGATTTTGCGAGACGACAGATCGTCGTTCAATCTGGTCACGTCTAAGTTCGGAGCGGCGAATGGCGGTATCAATGACTAGGAGCCTGAGTGAGGATGTCTGCGGATATTGCTGGCTAGGCAGCGAGTACTGTTTCCTGTTCATAGCCATTGAAAGAGACATTCGGCTAAGTCCAAGCCAAGCACGATCGTAGATTCAACTATTCAATTGCATTCCGGAACACCCAAAGACCTGGTAGAATTCGTCATCGTTGAAACAAAGGTCCACTTGTGCGATTCCGCGAATGATTAAGACGGATTGCGGAACTTGGTTTGGGTGTATTATATCAGGTATTCAAAAGCACGCAGTCTTTCCCATGCATCATCGCTAGCTTCTAATGCCCTGTTACAGCACTCGTAGCCGACAATTGTTTTACCAACTTCCGAGCGATCATCAGCATCAATAGACGAGTGTGATTGGTACACGCGCCCTTTATCTATCAGATGGCAGGCACCTGGGAGATTTGTAATCGGCGTATTGAAGTTCTCAGTGTTGCAACCGTTGTGACGAAATCGATACATGGCCGTTGTACACATTAGTTTGCGAGGGCTGACGATAACCGCCGTTGTTCAAGACCTGTTGGAAGAATTGTGGGCGTTTTTTCAAGGATGCGGACAATTGGTCCTCAAAGCATTACTTGACTATGACGTCCAGATTAGCATAGAGGGTATGAGCGGTTCTATATTACCAAGCCACAGATCCATTGTTACTGTAAGGTGAAGTATGTGAGCGGTGCATATCTTCATGGAGATTTCGTGGTTCACGAAGAGAAGTCATGCTTTGCTGATTAGTTAATGCTCTGCGTCCAGCTTAATTAAGGCTGCGCTTAGGTTAACTTTAACTAATTTAACTTAATTAATCTAAACAAATTCGGAAAAAATATTAATTAATTTAAGCTAATTTAATATGCCTTAAAGTTAAATTAAATTAAGATTTTATACCTCTTATATTAAGTATATAATACCCTATAATTATTTTCTTTTAAGATATAATTTTAGTATTATAATTCTATACTTACTATAAAAAATAACTATTATATAATCTAGCTTAGCTAATTAAAATCCTTTATTTTATAATATAACTTACTTTATAATAGCAGCTATAAGTCTTATTAAAGTTATAGAAATCTCTAAAAGCTTTACTTTTTAAATCTTTAGCTTACTATTATAATATCTTTTTAATTAAAAGACTCTTTAATATATAATTCCCTACTTATAGGCTTATTAGTAATATAATTTAAAGAAATCTCTATTTATACCTAACTTATTAGTATTATACTTCTTTTAAAAACACCTTACTTTAAGACCTGCTCTAATTATATATTTTAAAAAGAGATTTCTATATTAAAAGCTAGCTTTATAGCTATTAAGGCAGCTATAGGTTCTTTATTTATAAGTATAAATATACTCTTCTTAAGCTTAATATTATTAGTAGTAAGTATAAGACTAATTAGTTATATAAAGTCTATAATTAAAAGAGAAAGATCTTAAGTAAGCTATACTAACTAAAGCTATATTTATAGCTTTATTATATTTTAATATAACTTATAGTATTTATAAGAATATAGTATTTTTAAAAGAGCTTTTAAATATCTTATTAAAAGCCTCTAATACTCTTATAGCTCTAAAAGTATATATAAAACCTACTTTTAAAGTTATTACTATTATAGCTGCTTTTAGCTTTAAAGAAAACCTATTATATTAAATTATTAAGATAAATATACTACTCACTATAGTTAAATATTTCTCTTTTTAGCAGCTAATTAAGACCTTATTAAATATTACTAAGACTGTGATTTCTTATTATTATTAAATTATTTAAACTTAACTTATAGCTAATTATTATAAGAATATAATATAACAAGAGGTATATTATCCGGCTGCAATAGACTAATTAACTCTTAGGCTAAAAGATCTGCTAATAATAGCTGCTGCTGGCATTGCATCTTATATTACCTATAGGGCCCGAAGCCTAAGGCACAGAAGGCCTTGGCCCTGAGGCCCAGAGCACAGCTGGCTCTAATTGGCTAGTTCCAACGCTATATAGAAAAACCCCTGTTATAACTATCTCCCCCTCTCACAGCGACACACCTGGGTCGCTTATAGCGCCCGGGGCCCCGGAAGGAATGAGACGGACCAATTATAATCTATAGATAATGCGAACCCCTAAGGCTATAGCGTCTATATAAGCCTGAGACCTGTAGCTGCTTCTTATTAGCCTAATAAAATTACGCCTGCGACGATGGCTCGAACCCTCGACCTCACACACAGACTAATTAGAAGACTATTAGCAGCTGTTATTATTATAACAGGATAAGAGGTATATTATCCGGCTGCAATAGACTAATTAACTATTAGGCTAAAAGATCTGCTAATAACAGCTGCTGCTGGTATTGCATCTTATATTACTTATAGGGCCTAAAGCCTAAGATATAGAAGGCCTTGGCCCTGAGGCCTAGAGTATAGCTGGCTCTAATTAGCTAGTTCTAGTACTATATAGAAAAACCCCTATTATAAGAATTAGCAAGAGATTTATACTTTATTTAGTAATATTTACTTAAAAATATACTTAACTTTTAATACTTAGACTTTCTCTAGCTAGTAATTTATACTAAGTATTATAGCTTACTTTATTAATTATAAAAATATTATAATAATTAAGCTATTAGTATTAAAGTATATTAATAGCTTATATTCTAGTAAAAATATTATACTATTACTTTTTAAAGTTATTATTACTTTTAATATTATTTAGCTAGGCTTCTTTATAATTAATAATATAAGTAATAATAATACTTATATTTAAGCTTTAATATATATATATATCTTCTATTATAGCTATAAATAATATATCTAGCTAATAGCTTAATATTATATATATAATACTATAGATATATTATTAACCTAGTAATTAAAGACTTTTTTTTTTATATTAAGTTATATTAGTTAACTCTTTTAGCCTTAGAAGCCTAATTACTAACTTTTCTCTTAAATAGAGTAAAAATTAAGCTAGTTTAATAAATAAGCTCTATACTATTATAATCTTTATCTACTATAGCCTATAATACTAAGACTAATTCTTATATATTATATAAGAGATTATAAAAGCTAATAAAGCTAGTAGCTTATTAAAGATATATATTTAATTATATTATAATATATAGCTTATTATTAATAATACTACTTATTAGAATTTAACTTTAGTAATAATTAAATATACTATTTGCCTTTATATACTTATTATATAATAAATTACTCTTAACTCTATATAGCTAAAGAAATAATAGTTACTAGAGTTAGAAGCTCTTATAAGTAATAATTTAAATATATTAAAGGAGATTAAAAGATTATTATTACTCTTTATTAAAAGATTAAGAGATTTAAGTTATAAGAACCTAGTATTATTATATTTATATTAAAGAGTATAACCTGCCTTCTTTTAAATATTATAGCTAAAAGTAATACTTATAATAGTATTAATAATAGTAATAGTTAAATGGAATCTTATTAATTATATTACTATAACAGGGGAAACCTGGTGGCCTGTGGTCACTTGCATTATCACGTGCGCCAGAGTCCCTGCTATGTCTGCTGCATATATGTGGCGAATCGATGACGAGGCCTATAAGAACCCCGCCTCTAATGCAACTCTAGAAGCTTGACTCTTTAAGCTTTAGTCTTATGAATTGATTAAAGTTACTATTTGTTCTACCTGACCTTTTATTCCTGTTATAATTACTTATTTATATTAAATAGCTGCTTTAATAACTGCGAAGTTATCTGCTTAAATTTATTATTATAAGCTTCTTAGAAAGCTAAGCTTATAATACTACTAATATAGCTATATTATAATACTCTTTTTTTAACTTATAAAGCTATAATTATATAACTTTATAATAAGAAGAACCTGCTAAAAGCCCTATTAGTTTATTAAGCTATTATAATACTTTACTTATATATAATAATATATTAGATTAATTAAAAATACTTTAATAAAGCTAAGTAATTATAGCTTTAATTTAAGGAGTTTTTTTATAATAGTTAAGCTTATAAGACTATTATAGAGGTTACTAAAGCTTTTATTATTAAATATTATAAAGATTAACTTTTTAATTTAATTTCTAGCTTTTTTTTATAAGAACTCTGCTAATATAAATAGAATTAGTAATAAGAAACTATAAACCTAGTTTATAAGACTACTTAGAGATATAAAATACCTAATTAAATACTAGTTATAATATTAATATTATATTAGGAATTAGAAATGCCCCCTTTTTCTTATATTATTTTTCGCATTTTCTATAGACCTATATAAGTTAAGTACTTAAAGAGACTGCTAGGTCTAGTTAGACTAAGAAGATTATTACTCCCTAGTTTTAAAGACAGAGGATTATTTAATTTATTAGCAGTCTCTTTATTATTTTAATTTTTCTCTGCCTTTTTATTTATCTAATTAACCTCTAATCTTCTTAAACTATTAGATCTAATATAATCCAAGCCTTTTTAAAAGATAATCTCTTTAAATAAATTCTATTG
>JAANBC010000023.1:0-136964 GCA_014621405.1 Stylonectria norvegica
GGGCGGGCTGAAGTTGATGCACACGATGAAGGCCTCCACGCTACTGGCGCGGCTACTGCGCGGCTTGGCGACGATGACTTTTTCAAAGAAGATCTTGAGCTGCGCGTAGAGCACGTCCACGTTCCGCCCGCGAAAGATCTTGGCCACGAACTTGCCGCCGGGCTTGAGCACGCAGAGCGCGAGGTTGAGCGCCGCGAAGAGGAGCTGCGACTGCACGTAGATATCTAGGTCGTGCAGGCCCGTCACGTCGGGAGCGCCGTCACTCAAGACCAGGTCAACGGGGTGCGAGGCCTGCGTGCTGATGGTAGTGGGATCGTAATCGGGGTCGAGCGCCGAGAGCAGCAGCGGGACAGTAGCGGGATGCGTGATGTCGGCGCGCAGCGTGGTGATGCCCGCCAGCGGCGAAATAGGCTGCAAGTCAATGGATACGATCTTGACGTCCTTGCGCGGCTTCAGCTCCTCCTGGCGCTCGCTGACCATTTTGTCCACCGCGGCCCTCTGCTCGTCGCTCACGCCGTCGGGGAAGATGCCCAGCATCTGCTGCCGAAACTGCGCCTCCCGATCCTGCCATGCCGTCCGCCCAGCCTTTTCCCCCTTGATCAGCACGCGCGAGAGCACTTGCGACCAACTGCCCGGCGCGGCGCACAGGTCGACGACGCGGGTGACGTTGGCGAAGACGTCGAACTCTAGATGCAGAGGTTAGCCAGGGTTGATCAGGAGTAGTTGCGAATAAGGCGGACCTTCGTCGAGCTGCAGCAGCTTGAAAGCGCTCCGGGCGCGCCAGCCTTGCTCTTTGGCGAGCCGGTAGTAGGCGTCGCGCTTGTCCTTGGAGGATTTACCCATCTTGTGGTGGTGGTGTTGTGGTCGAGTGTGGGATAGTCATTGGAATTTCGAGCTTTAGAAATTATTGATGCCCCGCGGTAGATGTGGGGTTGCGCCCGAATTCGCTTACCCTATACGAGAACCTATAAAATAGGATGATCTTGGCGGGAGCCTTGGTGATCTATGTTTGCTTTTACTTTATAGCATTTACCTATCATCAAGTCAATTGGAGACTGTTTGGAGTCCTACAACATTTTCTTGCACGTTTTTAGGTATACAGTAGCACATGAGAAATTTTTTCTTGAGATTTCTCACCTGTAACTTGCTTACACGAACTCCATCTAAGTAACCCCCCATCGAGGACGTTCAATAGCTCATACACAGAGCTCGAAACTCGTTACCACAAGATGGCAATAAATCGAACTACTAATAAACACAGATATCTACAGCAAACGACAGCCTTCTGAGAATTCGCATCAGGCTCCAAACTCGCCCCCTACAACCTCCAAAGCCTCTCTAAGCAACCCCAAAACCTTCTCATCCCCAACAACCGCCGAAGCCCGTACCATCAGCGGATACAGTCTCAGCAAGTGCTTTCGATTCTCACTATCAACCCCCCTCAGCTCCGGAATAGCTCCGCTCTCACTCTTCAAGTCCACTAGTTTCCTCAACATCCACAGGAGCTCCTTTCGCTGGCTTAGCGGCTGTGGCATCTTACCTCGCAAAGGCTGGTCGGCAATGTAAGCCCGGAGCGTGAGTGCGCACCGGAGGATGAGGAATGGCGCGGCCGTGCTGGCGATACGAATGTGCAGAGCTGCGGGTGCTTCATTCAGGTGTGTGTTTTTGAAAGCAGGGAATTTGGGAGTCGGAGGTTGGATGACGATGGTGTGTTGTTCTGCTGATATAAGTGAGAAGAGCTCATCGCAGGCAACGTAAGACATTCGAGAGCGTTTGGCTGGAGGGATGGAAATCGTCCGGCCGGGCCGCGGTAAGTAAAGCGCAGAAAGGCCTGCCTCGTGTGTGCCGTTGATGATTGACTCCTCGACCGGAGATGGAGCATGGATTATTGAAGTTTTGAAAAGGCTTTCGGCATATGCTTTCCGAGCTTTGTCAGAAACGGCTTCGGCACCGAGAGATGGTATAATGAGCTCCCGTAGCTTATGAAACGAGGCAATGTCGAATGCTTCGTCGTCCGCAAAGTTCGTCTCGATTGCCGCCCACTTTACATCCGCACTGATAATCCCATCTGCGATATTGACAATGATGGACCATATGTTCTGTGTTACGTCGCGAGGTATCTCAAGCAGACTCAGCTGCGGGAGTGTCGCTTCTAGGATGACAAGCGCCGCGGAAGTGGCCAGCCTCCAGGGCTGAGTGGACTTTGTTATGGTTGGAAAACGATATTTCAGGACGATGGGTTTGCAAATCGCAGTCAAGGCATCTGAAAATGCCCCGCTCTCGTACACATCTCGGTCTGAGAAGTGGCTCAAGGTAAGAGTCTCTAGTATCTTCATACTAGCCTTTGATAGTGCAATGTAAGTCCGCTTTGGTCCCGATCTCGTAGAGCTGTCCTGAGTGAATGCAAGCATAACAAAATCGGCGACCTGTGTGATCATGGCGGAGGGAACACCCTCGATATTTGTCCGAATCATCTGGAGAGCCTCCAGGATTTGAGCCTGTAAGGGCGTGACGTACTCAATGTCATGCACGTACGTAGCCACAGAAGCCTCCTCTAGTGTTTCGCGAAGTAATGTAAGCATCCTTCTGACTCTTTCCACAGTGAGGTCATGCTGAATCAATCGGTAGACCTCATTCAGAGCAGAGACATATGAGACAAGGCTGGACTGGTTGTCTTGGTCCTTTCCTTTGATAGCCTTGGATGTTGGGATTTCTCTAGACCACAAGTCCCAGGCAAAGTCAACCGTTGGTTTCTTAAACGTGGGTTTCCCATCGCCGCTGGTCTGTGATAGCACGTGGCCCAGTGCTTTGAACGCTGCTGTGTTGATGTCGAGAATCCTAAAGTCTAGCAGTGTTGCGAAGTGCCCAAGTAGTTCTCGCCAGAGGTGATTGAACGACGGATGCACTGTCAGGATATCCAGGTAATTGGCGAGAAGACCTGAGATGCCGTTGAGGACTACCACTGCAGTCTCAGTCCAGTCTACTAGATCGCTCACGTCCACATCGTCGGAGCCTGCAGCTCGTAATTCTTCCTCGATGGACGATAGTAATTTGAAGATAACAGACTTGATGCAAATTGACCAAGCCTCTGGGCTCAGTCGCTCGCCATATGCGTCGAATATTCTCAACAGAGTTTGAATGGCACTATTCCGTAGCTCAAGTCGGTCATCTGTCGTAACTTTGGTGAGCCTAAGCAGAAGCAGCATCCACAATGCCGCATCGGAGCCCTTGGAACTTTGATCGGCAGCCATCTTTTCGAGATCGGATAATTCAGTGCCTTGCATCATCTCAGCTGTAATATCAAGTGATTCATTCTTTTTGGATAAGAAATCAGATAGCACCCAGAAAAAGGTGACAGTCTAGCAAAGTCAGTGTTTGACCCAGCACAAACCAATCGCAACTTACAGTCAAGGCAATGTTCAAGTCATCATCCTGCGAGCAAAACTTGTACAGTGTGTCCACGAGGATTAGGAAACATGAATTCGGCAAAGAAGCCAAGAAATCGGAGCAAATGAGTTGGAGGGAGCTGAACGAGGAGCGCACAAGCTTTGCCGATCTAGTATCTAATAAAATCGGATTGGCCACGGAGCCACGGCGGTCGTTTGGGTCAGATCCTCTCATGATGAAGATGGTGCCGATAATATCGAAAGCGATATCCCAGCCGCTGACAAGGCTTTCACCACATCCCTCGATGATGCTTTTCAGGCCTTCCAAGATGATCTTGTGAATGTCTACATCCGTAGCATGATTCGTGACTGAAACATGTCGATCAACTGCGAGTAAAGGCGCTAGAGATTTCCGCAGAGCTTCCAGCAGGCGCAGCTGTATGACGCCACGGGACTCGCTGGGAAACGTAGCTACAACGTTCGCAGCCTCGAGAGCGAGTCGCACTAAAATATCAGCTGCCCTAGTTCTCACAGATGCATTCATTCCGGGGGATGTTAGAGTCCGAACAAGCTCTTCGGTGAAAAGAGTCCACCCAGACTCGGATGGATCGTATTCCAGCAGCCTCTCAATGTTGATTGTAGCCAAGTCGCCGAGTTTAGCCAAGGCAAATTGGTCTTCTTGGGTCGAACCGGAGTTCGCCTGGCCCGAAAGGCTGGCGATTCGTCGATGTTGCCCAGAGGCTGTCCGTATTGACAAAGGCTGGGTTTCAGACACCGACGGCAGTGGCTGGGGTTTGTTTTGTGATGCTGGTGCTGAACGTTTTACAAGAAGGTTGCAAATAGCTGTGACCACTTCTAAAAACGGGTCGTTAGGGAAGTCGACTGTGCTTTCGATCAACCTGGATGCTGCAGTCTCTACCGCACGAACCTCAGAACCAAAGTTGGCCATCAGGGAATTAGTTTCGTTATCGCCAGCTTGGTCGGATCCCCGGTTCATAGCTGTAGTCCTGCCAGGGGCTTTCCCAGTTGCGAACAGGACGAAGTCGGCCTGTTGCAATGTCTCAAGAACAATGCTCCAGGCCGGACCAAGAGTTGGACCCAGTGCGATGCCTAGGTTTAGAAGAGCCCGAAGACACAGTAGGTTGCGAGTTGTCAAGGTGATAGAGCTTGCATCGAAAGAGCCCTGGCGTTGCTTCTCCGCAGAGGGTGCGGCTGGCGTTAAGCTTTCGACACTTAGGAGACCGCGAGCATTGCTAAAGAGACTATTAGGCGTCTCGATAGGGGTTATGGGAGTTGCAGGTCGAGCTTGACCATTAAGGCAGGCTGTGAAGACGTTTGGTGGAACGGCTGCTTTGCCCAATGTCGTCAAGAAAGCATCTCTTGGCGTTGTTAGCTGGAGCAAACCAGCAACATGCGCAAACCTCTGAAAAGCTCGAACTAGCCCGTGGTAGAATTCCGAGTCCAGAGCAGAATAGAGGAAGGTAGAACATGTCGCAAGAATTGCCGGCCAGCATTCATCAACGATTGCGGCACAGATCTTGACCTCTGAATGCGCAGGGTGGTCCTCCAATAGTAAAGGATTGAGAGGTACTGGGTTCTTCTTAAAAGACGCCGAACGCTCCGTTCTACCTCTAGGAGAAGCGCTTTCTGGTTCAAGAGCAGGTGGCGCGGGGGAATCGCGCCCATTCTCCTCCTTTGAAACCTTGCGACGACTCCTAGTCTCGCTAGGCACAGTAAGGGGCAGGATGAACTTCGCAAGATTATCCGAGACTGATGATATACAAGCCAAAATAAGGCTGTATATATAAGACTCAGGAATCGCTGGCGCTTCGGTCTTATCAAGTTGGTCGATACACGGGACACGAACGGAGCTCCACTGGGTACTAACACCGATGAGACTTGCCTCCGAAGACACTGCACCTGTGATGATGCCCGTAACACCACTTGCTTCGAGCATGGCCTGGTCGGACGTTGAGGCGGACCCGCGCGTCAAATCGGTAGTAGGCAGGGTGGATTGATGCCCAAGCCCGATCACAGCTGGTTTTTCTGTGCTCAGCCGCACAAATGTAGCTGTCAGTGTTTTGAGAATGTTTGGTTCTCCTTCTTCAGCATCGTAGAGGGAAAATATTCGTCTCAGCAGAGCATGTTCCGCAAAGATCCCCCGAAATACTTCCATGCACAGGGCTCGCTTCCAGACCGATGCATCTTGGTCAAGAAGGTGGGTCAATATCTCGAGTGCTTCGCCACACTCTGATGGTAGAGTGTTGATGTGTCTCCGGAGCATGGTGTAGAGTATACGAACAAGTCTCACTGTAGTGGCAAAGTTCGGCTTCCCCTTGAGGGCGCTCGTGATTAGGGGCATAACCCGAACGCGGAGAATCTGGGCTTGCTCTGGATGGTTGGTGAAGACGGCAGCATGATTGGTAATAACGGACTCGATCAACTCTAGGCCGAACGTTTGTGGGAGGCCCGAGAATCGTAGGAACTCAGGTCGTTGGTTTTCTGTCATAAGACAAAGGTCATTAAACACCTGAACGATTTAGCTGGCATGCATTTGACGAACAGAAACGCGACATACTCGATAGGCGTCTAATGCTGCAGCACCAAGTTCAACTTTGCCATCTAGTGTCGGGGCCTCCCCCGAGACGGGCGCACCATTTTCTAGTCCTCGTCAGCAACGTATAGTCTACGAAGAAGGAGGTTACCTACTATCCTCAGCAACGACCTTGTCAAAAACTGATACAACCAGTTGCTGAAGTGTTGCCGCTGACGTGT
This sequence comes from Stylonectria norvegica, assembly GCA_014621405.1. Lineage (NCBI taxonomy): Eukaryota > Fungi > Ascomycota > Sordariomycetes > Hypocreales > Nectriaceae > Stylonectria > Stylonectria norvegica. Next base: position 6,162 of record JAANBC010000023.1, read on the forward strand.
GATTGACAATCGCATTCTTGCTACTCTGCAAAATGAAGCAGATGTTCAGTGCAGTGACTAGTAGATTGCCCTTCAAATCAGAAGCATAGTTCTGTAGAAGAGAAGGCAACGCCTGGAGAATCTTGAGTTGCACATCAAGGCCAGCCGACGAAGCCTGCATCAATGCCTCTAGGACCTGATTCAATTTGGACCGGGGAAGAGCCCGCGCCACAATAAGGCGCTGGAGGCAGACGATGGCAATGGCAGTGAATTTTGCATTCTTGGTGCCACATGCGATAATGAAAGGGTTGACGAAGTTGACTTTCTGAGAGAGTTCTGCAGGGGCGTTAGTTGTAGAGTTGTAGGTTAGGGGATGAATGCGAACCTTCGGGCGCGGTCTGTTCGGTAAGATTTCTTAGGTTCTTCAGCTCCTCAAGCGATTTCTCTGCTGCCTAATATCACAATAAGTCGGTATAAGGTTTGCGAATATGAAGGGCGTCTTACTTGTCGTAGGTCGTTGTGCTTCCTCTTACTCTCCTGAATGAGGTTCGCCAGCTCGGTGGCTAGCAGTTGAGACGTCATCGTGGGCAACCCCGGGAACTTGTCGGCTCAGCAATGAGCATAGGGCTTCGTCGCGTATCCATGCAGCTCGAGACAAAACAACAGCGACCGTCATCTATCTCTTTTTAGCAGAGATGCTGTTCAAGGTAGTTGTTGTAGTGATGGATGTGTCCCTTGAAGGTGACGCGGCAGAATACCTACACCGCCCGGGCCCTAGAGCCTCACGTGGGGGATGAGACATGTACAAGGGCTGCCCTATGCGCCGCAATGATCTCCTGCAAGGGTGTTCTGCCGTGCGATTTCGAACAGAATGCATTACGAGACAGAGAGGCGATTTCGGGTACCTACGTAGTTGTATTTTATTTCCAATCTGCTGATGGGAAAATAGGAATATTTTATTGCCGAATTGAGGTACGTCAATAAAGGTTGACTCCTTGCCGTCGGCGCGTCCCTGAACATCTTAAATTAACCATTTTCACCAGGTAACTTAAATGTTAGGTCTCCAAGCCATATTTCGAGTTGTTAAATTTGGCGTGTGAGTGACATGGGGCTTGAACGTGTGAATATCCAACAAACAATTAGAAGTCAGTTGTAGAACTCATCGCGAGACAAACGATGCTACTGCTCTAGTCTGACAGATTATAGAATTCATCGCGATATGAACAACGTTTCTGCAATTGTTCGACGCTATTGATTGAAATGCTAGTCATCGAAAACCACGACGATTCCGTGCTGTTCATTCTATAGTTCCTTGTCTTCCCATTCTATAGCCAAGTTTTCACATCAAACCGAGCGTTTAGAGATCCCATTTTAGATCTGCTTCACTAGAAGTCTTTTGCTTTGTTAGGAAATTCGCGGCTGACAGGGATGAGGGCTAGAGGCCAAATCTGGAGCCAGCTAGATTTTAACGGTCACTTTAAGACGCTGACACAATCATGAAAGCAAGAGGACACGTCCAAAAAGTACAAGAGTACCACTTTATGGGTTTCTGCGTATATGTAACCAGAACGAGGCACACACCCATGGTTCCAGTTCTCCGTAACCGTCTAAATAAGAGACACCCCTAGGAGTACGTGGTTAGACATGGATTAGGGCCAGTAGTCGACGTAACTCACAAACTCCTTGACCGTTCGAAAGGATTCAAAAATCTCGCGCGCGCTTTAGACCGGGACGTTGTTGAAGAGGTAGGACACGGACTCGCCGTTGTGTGTTCTGCGGATGGCCTAGGAGAATTTCATGAGTAATTATCTTGCAGGGGCGAACAGGGTAGATTCGTACTTCGGCTAGGGTTCCCGATACATCAATGACCTTAAGTTTGGGGCATCGTTCAACCTTGTCGCCGACTACGTAAGAATTAGTCACGCTGCTGCATCATTGAAGAGCGCATTTGGCGGATGCTAGGACTTACGAGGAACAGCTACAAAAAATGTTAGTTTTCAAGATCAACAAAGGGGCTTGGAATTGCTCGGGGTACTCACTGTTTGTCACGACCAGGCCGGAGAGACATGACGCATTGATGGTATCAATAGCCTTGCCGCTGAGAATACCATGAGTGACAATGGCAAAAACCTTCGAGGCACCGTTGGTCTGAACTGTCTCCGCTGCCTTGGCGAGCTATCAAGGCGGTGTTAGCAAATAGGTCTCAGGGGGGAGGCATCGCTGCCTTACAGTTCCGCAGGTATCAGCCATATCGTCGACGAGGATGGCCACCTTGTCCTGAACGTCACCGACGAGTACCATGCGACCGACAACATTGGGCCGGGGTCTCTCCTTATGGATGAGCGCGAAGGCGGTGTTCAGGCGATCAGCAATTGAAGTTGCACGCTTGGCGCCACCGGCATCAGGGGAGACGATGACGCATTTCTCGACATCTAGGTTTTCGCGGATCCACCGCAAGACTGAGGGCTCCGCGTAGAGGTTATCCACGGGGACATTGAAGAACCCCTGGATCTGAGAAGCATGCAGGTCCATTGTGATGACATGATTCTATGCAGCGAGTTAGACGGTTCGCAACGTAACTAAAAAGGCCGAAAAGTAAACGTACGCAGCCCGAGACCTGAAGCATATTGGCGATCAGCTTCGCGCTGATGGGAGCTCGCGACTTGTCCTTCTTGTCCTGTCTGGCGTAAGGGAAGTTGGGGATGACAGCGGTGATGCGTCGGGCCGAGGCAGTGCGGCAAGCGTGAATCATGATGAGCAACTCCATGAGGCCGTCGTTGACATCGCCGGGAGCGGTGGATTGGAGAATGAAAACATCCTCGTCCCGGACGGACTCGCCAATGGAAACGCTGGTTTCCCGGTTGGAGTAGTTGAGGCTCATGGTATTAGCGATGTCAATGCCGAGTCTGAAGGCACATCAGCACACGGCCGTCGCGGGCGCCATGTCAGCCAGGCGAACTCGATGCAATCGCGACATACCGACTGGCGACCTTGGCACTGAGCTCGGGGTGGGAGCTCCCCGATATGAGCTTGATTTCGTTGGCCATCTGGTCTAACATTGTTGCAGAGTGAGCGCGGGGCTGGTGTGTTTTTTTGCGGGAGAAATTGGGCGGGACACAGCAGGATGCAGCAGGGGTGGTGGATGAATGCGGCGTCAACTGCGAATGATGCTCGGTGCTGGATGTATAAGATTATCGAGAGACGGCTTGCAGCAGGGGCCCAGATGTATAAGTACTGGACATATGGAGCAGAGTTTTCGATCACGAGTTGAAGGCTGGTTAGGTAGCCGGGGGTCCTGTGGAGAAGGCGTTGTCTCCAAAGCAAAACCTTGACGGGCGCATTTAGTCGTATCATGTGACTTCGGAGGTTATTGGTGAGAGGATGAAGCCTCGGGACAGAAACTGATGGACCAGGAGAGTCTAGGCCACACCAAAGGATCATCTCTTGATCTGGATGATCACAAGCAGGTATTATGGATGTACCCATAGATTAGACTACGTCCTTTCCTTTTTCTGGCACGCTGCCAAGTAGCTGCAAACTACAGTATCTACTACCTACATGGACTATAGTACTTGAAGTAAATGATCCCATCATTGCACAGGGCATCACTCTATCTACATCTACCGTACTTGCAAGTACATCAATGCCTGTATATGGTGTAAAATACGAAATACGAGTAGTTGTAATAATAATCACATCTACCATCTATTAGCAGTCCTTACCCCGCCGGCTTGTGCCGGGTACATTCTAGGTTATTACTGCAAAAATGTCGTCGGTGGATCGCCTCTGGTGGTGAGTTCCATTGGTACTTTAGCCCGCCCTCTCCGCCTAACTTTAATCCTCCATCGAAACATCCTCTCCCAACTCCAACATCACCACGCAACACACTACAACACATGACGCCGTATATCTCGGCCTCGCAAACACCAGCGCACACCACGGATCGAGCTGCTCAACACCACGACCACGCTCTCAATAAACTCAACAGACATCGTCGTCCCCGCACGCGATTGCCGCTATCCCCGGGGCCAGTGATTTCATGCCCCATCACAGACCATCGCCCTCCTGCCACCACACCGCTTGCCTGCCTCTGTCGCATCAAGACCATGTGGGATCCGGGCCATCTCACAGCATGGCACACCATCATGCCTTTCCGTCGCGGCTGAGCCCGGCCTATTCCTCTTCTTCGTCCCTCCACGAGATGGGCCAGCGCAACCGCAAGCTCCACCTGCTGGTCGCCGCCACTGGACCCCGCGATACGTCTTGGGCCCAAGCCCTGGTGGTGCGCCTCTCTAAGAATCGCCATATCGAGACCCGAGCCATTGTCGACGACGTCGTGCCGCGGTTGACCCAGACTATCATCGTCATGCAGAACCGGAGTTTGTCGCTAGGAATGGGCGACCGCGCCGACGATATTGAATTCTATCGCCAGCAGGCCTTTGAGCTGGTCGAGTGGGCAGACGTCATGGTCTGCGTGCCGCTCGATGCCGACGCCATCGCCAAGATGTTGGCCGGCGTTACCGACACCCTGCTCGGGGAGGTGTTGCGCGGGTGGGATATTCAGAAGAACGTGGTCATGGTACCGGGAATGAGCACCCATATGTGGTCGAATCCCATGACAAAGAAGCATATGAGCAAGATTCACAGGAAGTGGAGCTGGATCCGACTGGTGGCGCCGATATTGTGGCATTACGAGGGGACGACCAACCCCAAGCGGGTGCCTAACTGGAACGGCTTTAACGAGGTATTGGGAGTTATCAAAAATCAGGCCGAGCTGTTGGGCCTCGGACGCGACGTCGAGATTGCTACCGGAATGGCCATGGTATCCGACGTGGATGTGCAGGTCCAGTCGAAACTGCCGCCAGAGATCTGGACCATTATCCTGGACTATGCTGGAGACTGGGAGATAGCCAAGGCGTTGGGCATGTATACTAATCTGCCCATGCCTTCGACATGGTCGCATCTGCCCAAGGATCCGACGAATGCCCTCAAGGTGTACGAGCACGAACTCGAGTGGACAGTGCTCACCTGCAACGCAGCTGCAGTATGCAAGAAGCTCTCGCAGTCACCCCCTCAATTTCAAGACATCCCGGTGTCAGTGGTCAAGTTGGTCATCAAGTTCGGGCTCATCGAGGTCCTAACTTACATGGAGAACAATCGGCCAGACCTGTTCAATGCGTTTAACGGCACGACGCTGCCGACTCAGGCATCGGCCTACTACCCCCGCATCGACGTCCTGGACTATTGGAAGCAGAGCAGATGGTTCAGGGACCATTACATATACGATGTTGAAGCTGTAGATGGCGCCTCTAGGAATGGTCACGTTCGGATTCTGGACTGGTGGTGGCGGCGATCTGGGCTGCCGCTACGATATACCGAAACGGCTTTGGAGCAGGCTAGCGGGAACGGTCATCTCTTGGTGCTCGAGTGGTGGCGTGACGCTGCGGCGCAGGACGACAGAGTGGTCCTTCGACCGGGCCGGTCACTCCTATGGGCGACGCAGCATGGCCAAGCTGATGTGCTTCGCTGGTGGGACGCCTCGGGTATCCCTGTTGCGCATGGGGATAGCGTTGCTAAGATGGCCAGCCGCTGGGGCCAGGTCGAGGTGCTGGAGACGTGGAGACAACTCAAAGGCGACGACAAGCTGGTGTTTGATGGCGAAGCACTAGTTCCGCCGACCTATTACCAGCACGTCGCTGTGTTGGAGTGGTGGCGACAATTTGCTCATGGTGAACTCGAGGGCATGGAGGGTCGCAAGCAATCCGTCGAATTCCGCACCTGCAGCATTGAAGAGGCTCTGGAAGATAGCATCGGCGACCAGTGCCAAGTGCGCAAGTGGTGGACACAAAACGGGTTGAACCTCGGACTACGCAACGAGGACTGGCTCAAGACCCGGTATCTGTAGGAGACGTCTACTGGCGTTGGGATATTGGGGGTCAGAGGTACAACGACGACGACGACGACGATCACGGACCGGATTGCTGGGAACCTGACTCCCGGGACCTGGAACATGAAGCTATGAACTACGGACGTGCGCGTGCCTGCGGGCGCTCACGCGTGGCATTTTCGGAGACAAAATTAGGGTTGGCAGAAAAGGGGAGAGGGAGAGGGGGCTAAGGGGGAGCTATCTTCTGAATTGGTGGGTGGACTGGATGGGATTTAGGGGTGAACACAAGGCGATTTCGTGGCGTGAGGGTGTTTTGACTTTTCTTGTTTGTTGAGACTGGTAATTGATGATGATGCTTCTGCTATCTATCTAGGTCACTTGGTGCTTGGCACTGAGGCTATCATGGTACGGCATTTATTGCTCCAGAGTGGGAGCATATCGCTGCGATGAAACTGCGAGCTCGGAGCTCATGGCACTCTGGAACTTGTTCCTCCGCCTCTCGGCGTTGAACAATTGCAAGATTAGATGTCTAGTTGCTCACAGAGCCTACATAGTAATTAACTTAACCAACCTCGTACGAATCAAGATCTAGACTTGAGTTTATGCCGTGTATTACATTTGCTCTCACCTACTATGGTAGTAGGTAGATCGCCCTCCCACCACGATCAACCATCGTCTCATCCACCTACGTCGAAACTTTCCCTGCGCTACTTCTAGTCTTGAACACCAGCCTCATCTAAATACCCACCCAAGGACCGGCCCGGCCTCACACCCATCAGCCTTAATTTCTAGCTAGGCAAAGCCCATCCCAACATCCTCCTCTGCCTACCTCGTCGCAAACTACCGAGCGCGCGTTATAATCCCCCCCTGCTCCACCACAGCCCTTCGAGTTTTCTAGAAGCCCGTGCCAAGTCTCCACCTCATGCAGCGGTGCCGCAGCCCTTCAAGTGAACAGTTCTTGGCAAATTCGGAATCGAAGTGCGAGCACGTTCAATAGTCTACAGGACTGTGTCATGTTCCATACCATAGGTAGGCAAGTAGGCAGGGCAAAAAGACTCCTCCACCCCTCGGGGACCAACTCCCGGACGCACCAGAACCGTCTCCAGTTCGAGCGCAAGCCCGGGGTCGGTGGAAACATGTTACCTCATAGAAAAGGCGGCGAAGCTGGGGATCTCCTCACCCTTCATTCTATTACGTACAGCAGACGGGGTAAAACAGGGCAATAGACAAGATTTCGTGGGGCCCCGCGTGATGGGATCGCGAGTCAGTCTGAAATCTGGAGTCTCTCGCGCGGTGCAAAACCTGGGGAGGTTGGTCATGGGAGTATCGTCGCTGGGTCGTTGGTGTTGATGGAGGTTTGTGAATATCAGGCAAGATTCTCTTGTTCCTGGGCGCGTTCTTTTTCGCTCACCCCCCGTTCGTTGGCATGCTTGAGTGTGTGTGTCTTGCATGGTGAGGGGGCAGCCACTTTCAAGGCTTGGCATTAAGGCTAATGAGCTTCTTTTCTCCAAAATGAAGAATGGGCGGCGGAGAATGCGGTGTGTGGCGTTTCGAAGAGTTGGGCATCCATCACTCTCGCTCCCCATCCCGTCCCAGCTTCACCGGACGAACACGAGGCCAACCCAGGAAACCAGGATGGCTATCACCAAAGCGCAGTAAAAGACAGGCCCTGTCCTTGCCTCGACAGTCGCGTAATCACCACGGCCAGCGTCCGAGAGAAGCCCTAGAGATTACTTGGTACATTTTCGGGGCACGTGGCCTCCCCCGCACTTCTCCTCACGGATCTCCAACAACTTCCTGCCCCACCTTTTCCATCTTCCATCTCCTCCTCACTCGTTGAGTCCCCGCCGCCCATCGCGGCAGGTTTCGGCGTAAGCGACTTGGCGACAGACAACATGGAGCCCTCGTCGCATAAATGGGCCCAACCGAATGGGGGCCTCGACCGCAGAGGCTTTTCCGACGACCTTGGCAAGTTCTAGAGAGGCCAGTTGGGAGGCAAGGAGGCATTGCTGGGCGCCCAGGCGGCCCTCGTGGGATTGGGGTTCCGCATTGGAGCATTGCGGTTGCGATGCGGCTACGGAGCGCGGTGCGGAGTCACTTCACCTTGTATTCGCAGGTACATGTAATGAGCACACTGTTCATCAAGGTGAGGAATGGATATCTGCCGTCCTCCCCCAAGGGCAAATTCCCAATGGAGTCCCTGATCCCGGTGCGTCTTATCTACGGGGTACCCCAATCAGTTCACCACTATCTCCCGCGATGGGGTCTTTGTGTGGAACGGCCTCCACTGCGGTGCCCATCGCCTGGCTATCAGTGTGTGGTATCTCCAAATTGACTGATGCCCATTACTACCGCGTGTTTAAGCTTACCTTGACTCCTCGGACTACGTACTAGCGGGCCTCACGGGCGCCCCCAACTTTGCGAGCTTTTGCATCTGCCGTTCCCCGTCAGTTCGTCCACAGAGCTGTCATCTGCATACATGCAATGAGACTGCGTGTCGAAGAGTTACTCTGAGAATCAGTCGTATCTTGGAGCTGTCGCTTGCCTATTGGATGGCCATCCAAAAGATATCATATCCCGGATACCCCATCCCCAACCCTGGAAAGAGATGCAATGTATTGCCCCCCTTTGGAGGCACTAGATGTCTGGGTTTTATCCCCCAGCAAGACTCTTGGCAATATCTTGGCAGTCCATTGAGGAGCCGCCCATCAGTCCCTCACGCGTCGCCCCTGGGCCACTTCGCCCAAACCTTAGCCGCAGAGATACGACGATGCTGATGAAACTATTCCCTAGGCTCTGCACCGACGAAGTTTCCCTCCGGAAACCCGAGTCATGGCCTACATGCCCCAGGAACCGGCCCGGCAACGTTGTTGAATCCATCCGTCGACGAAGGGCAAGTAGAGTACTGCGTCTCGTGATGCTTCCCTAAAACTCGATCGCTGTTGGTTCATGGGTCTACCCATTTCCTGCACTCCAACGCTTATCACTATCGCACCACTGCCTTTCTCCCGGGGAGGGAGGGAAGCAAGATGGGGCGTCGTCCTCGCAGTGGGGTTTCTGTCTCCCCCCCGTCTCCCGAAGTCGCCTACCTTTCTCTCTGACAGCATCCGTTGTCTGGATCGACAGCGGAGGATGCGCCAGGACAAGGTCTCAGAGTGACCGGCCCGGTGGCATGAGCAGCTTCGTCCGTGTAAATCAAGCTTAAATAAAGAGCCCTCCTCCCTGTGCATCTTGTTGTTCGTGGTGGCCAAGCCTGTGTCTCCGACCTCGCTCGCATCTTCCTGTTCTCACTCTTATAAGACTGAACCTTCTTCGAGGACATCCTTGAGAGCTAGGCCTTCGTCCCTCTCTTCCTTTCCTCTCATACACAAACTCTCCATCATGGGTTACTCCAATGACCCCGAGGCCAAGGGCGCCGATGGTCAAACTGCCACCGACACAGCTCCTGGCATCCTCCTCGACGGCAACCATGTCGAGGCCAAGTACGGCCAGACCAAGCGCGGTCTTTCTCCACGTCACGTCCAGCTCATGGCCATCGGTGGTTCCATCGGAACGGGCCTCTTCGTCGGTATCGGCGGTGTCCTGTCCAAGGCTGGCCCGCTGTCTCTTGTCCTCGGTTACCTCATCTGGGGCGTCTTCTTCGTCTGGCCCTGCAACTTGTGTGTTGCTGAGATGTGCGCCTATCTCCCCGTCCGCGGGACCATCTTCGAACTCGCTTCCCGTTTCATCGACCCTGCTCTCGGTTTCGCCATGGGCTGGACATATTTCTATGCTGGAGTCATGCTGGTATGCGTCGAATACAGTGCCATCGCGACGTTGATGGGATACTGGATTCCCATCACCCAAGTAAACCCGGCTGCATGGATTGCCATGGCCATGGTCATCTGTGTTCTGCTCAACGTCGTCGCTGTCAAGTAAGTTTTGCCACTTCAGATAACCTCTTACTTTCATCCAATTCTGACCACATCCCGTTCAGGTACTATGGAGAAGCCGAGTTCATCATGGCCTCACTCAAGGTCCTCCTGCTTTTCGGACTCCTCTTCATTACCCTCGTTACCATGTGCGGCGGCAACCCTAAGCATGACGCTTACGGCTTCCGATACTGGGGCGACGGTAACCTCATGCAAAGCTATTATGCCGATGGTGCTGTTGGGCGACTGTGTGGCTGGTGGAAGGTCATTCTGTATGCCGGCTTCACCATCGCTGGTCCCGACATGATTTCTCTGGCTTCTGGCGAGATCCAGAACCCTCGACGAACCATCCCTCGCGTCGCCAAGCTCATCTTCTACCGTCTCGTTGGTTTCTATGTCCTCGGTGTCTTGGCCGTCGGCATCATCTGCAGCTCCAAGGATGAAGGTCTTTTGGACGCCCTCAGCGGCGGTGCTTCCGGAGCTGCTGCCTCCCCTTGGGTCATCGGCATCCAGAACTTGGGTATCAGTGGCCTGCCTGATTTGATCAACTTCCTCATCCTCACTTCCGGCCTCTCTTGCGGAAACGCATACCTCTACTCCTCATCGCGAACTCTCTATGGTCTTGCCCGAGGTAAGCTTTAAAATCTAGTCGTCGAGCTCTCTCATGTTAGTGCGCTTGCTGACTTTTTAACTCTTCAGATGGCCAAGCCCCTGCCTTCCTCATGAAGTGTACCAACGCTGGTGTCCCTATCTACTGTGTCGGCGTCGTCAGTCTCATCACCTGTGTTACCTTCCTGGTCTCGTCCAACTCGGCTGTCGAGGTTTTCTACTGGTTCGTCGACCTCACCACCACCGGTCTCATCGCCACATACACCATGATGCTGCTCGTCTTCGTTGGCTGGTACCGTGCCCGTATCGCTCAAGGCCTCAACCCGGCCTCTCTATACTATACCGCTCCTTTGACCCCCTACTCCGCATACTTGGGTCTAGCCATGGGTTGCACCGCGCTTTTCTTCATTGGTTTCGACAGCTTCAAGCCGTTCAGCGTTCAGGGCTTCGTGACCAGCTACTTCTGCCTGCCGTACAGTGCTGGTCTCTTCATCTTCTGGAAGGTCTTCAAGAAGACTACTTTTGCTGACCCAGAAACCGCCGATCTCATTAGTGGCAAGAAGGAGGTGGACGAGGAGTGCCGTCAATGGGAGGAGGGCGGTATCGAGGAGAATTGGCAGAAGGCTTTGGCTGGAATGCCCGTCTGGAGACGCTGGTGGGAGAAGCTTTGGTAGATCGAGATTTTGACAGATGCTGTAACTTTACGTAGCAGGCTCGCGCTCGGGCAGTCAGATTAGACAACTTACCTTAGTCAACTACTTCGTATAATCATATGAACAAGATCCGTACCTCGGACCTATGTAACAGTGACTTGGATACCAGGACGTCATCGTAGTTTGGGGACTTTCGATGAAGCGAGTGGCTATGCAGTGGACCGCGGTTAATGGAGTAACCAATGGCCTATGTCGAGAGAAGCATGTTGTGTTGAACAATGTACGATGTTGTTATATATAATTCGACAGTTGTATAGGTGGTTTTAGATATTGCGCGACGAGGACTGCAACGTCTTCGAAGCATGTTAATCGCATCGTTCTCATAGCATCTCGCACCTCACCTTCTATTACCTACTTCAGGGAATGTTTGTAGGGCAGTCTTTGCAGCAGGAAAATAAATTAGCAGTACGTATACCAAAGTGCCTTGGCACGGCGAGCTCTTCTCGTTAGGCCAAGGAGCTTGGGTTATCAAAACGGTCAAGCAAGTTAGCCTACGGAGCGTAACCCAAGCTCGACATCGTTTTGACACGACGCGACGGCAGGGCCCGAGCATAGGCGCATCACGGCGAGCTTAAAAGTGAGCCCGCGTACATCCAGCCCGTGACGGAGCGTAAGGAACATGCCTTCAGCTTTGGTGCAGCATTGGTAATATCTTTTGTTGGTCTCAGCAACAGGTTCACCGGAAAGCTGGCATGCTGGACACATCTGCAACAAACAGAGCCTTGTAGATAATTTATGAACCAGGTAAAAGGCATTGCCAGGATTCGCGAACATCAGCCGCAGGAAGCCATGGAGCGTAACGGGGCACATCGAGGCCCGGGAGCAGGCGACGCCTCCGGTGAAGGCCGCCGGGATCAGCCAAAGGCCCTTCCAATCGTTCCAAGCAGGGTCCCCCGCTGCTGGTTGCGCGATGAGGGTGAGGCTTGAGCACTGGGGTGTCAGGAGAGAGGTAGAGGCGAAGGATCCAGGACCAAGAACACGTGTAAAGAAAGGTCAATGCAAACAGACAGGGCTGGCTTGTACATTGTAAAATCCATCAATGCATTAGGACGAATCATGGGGTACAAATCTCTTGTGGGAAATTGGATCGGCCGTTGGTCTGCAATCGCCGGCAGTTCATACAACAACGGAGTGAGACACAAGAAACGCTGACGTTGCAGAAGCATCGGCTGCTGGGTTGTTTGCTTCTTTGCTTTGTTCTCTGCATCAGCATCGCCTTTCGTTGCTTTTTGCAACCACCGACACATTGGAATGGCAGCGGCACATCGATCGTGCAGACTAAGAAGTCTCGCGGCTTCGGATTCCTGGTGGTCGGATCTGGGGTTGGCGATGAGACCTTGGCGATGAGACATCTCTTATTTCTTTCTTCCTCCCGCTTGATTGGTAAATTGCCAATGGATCCGCGTCGTGTTGATGGTAATATGCAGTGCAACTGCAGAGTCAGCAACCTGGCCTCGCCCTCAGACGATGTCACGAAGCCCATGGTTTCAAGGATAGGTGGACCGTACCTGAGGGCATGGGCGTCGGCCTCGGCTCCGGAGGGGTACTTCGTATAGGTTACAAATTGCTGGATCGCGTCCTTTCCCCGAAACGTGGCCAAGATCGAGAGCAGCGACCGACTGCGCGCAGCACGCAGTACGTACCTTCAATTTACAAGGGTAAAGGGTTAAGGTAGCCGTTGATTATCTGGAATAGTACCGCAATTATGTGCGAGACTGTCGGTGAAGATAGGCTGTCAGCGTACAAGGCAGGCAGGATTCTGGGGTCCAAAATGGCGAGTCAGGCTGTTGACTCTGAACCACATGGCCTGGCGCTTGCTAGAGGTTAGGCTTTCGTAGTCTGTGGTTCACTTTCACATGGCGTCGGCTGGCGTTGGATAGTCTCGCCAGTAGCTTTAGAAGAGGCGCAAGTATATTATAGAAGCCGAGGCGCATAGTGGTCCATTGCTGGTCAAGTGTTGTTGATGGCTGCTGCTACGTACCATTCGGGCTAGGCATTGGCCGACTGCCCGGTAATTGGTACGACGTAGACAAAGAAGGAGCTTGTGAAAAGATCAATGCCCTAGGATGTCTGTCAGATAGTTGGAACGCAGAGTCTTGGATACACGTAGCTAGATATTCACCGCCAGGAGGGTGCAAGACGGAAGACAACCGGTGCCGCGCCGAAGCAGTGGAACGGTGACGAAATAGTAGCACCACGTTGAGATAGTAGCTCTGACTATCCCACTCTGATTTCATTGATCTATCAGACCCATGAATCAAGCAAAGCAAACTATCGATGTGAGCAGCAGCGCTGTCGAGCAAGCGTCTCGATTTCTCGGCCAGTTTACGCTTGATCTGCATACGATCGAGCGGACCAGCGTCGTGTTACTAGTCAGTCGGCTTGCTTGTCAGCGGAGCGAAGCTACCGTAGACGGCGAATGGTACTGCGATACATGCACCTACTGTATATATCTACAGTCTGCTGGCCCTCCCCTGCTACCGCCTGTCCACTTCAGGTCGACGAGGATGATGGCGTTGGTACATAATAATCGAAGCAGAGACTGGAGGGTGATGGGCGGCGTCGTCCAGGCCTGACCGGAACGCCCACCCCTTCCATTTGCGTTGTCTGCATGTTCGAGAGTATTCTTACTTCATACAGTGCCTGGCCTGGGTGCTTCGGCGGTGGCTAGCTGGGCAACTGGGATTCCTCGATCAGCCACCGATGGCTCCAGGTCGAGCAGAAGAAGCAATGGCGTTCGATTGGCACACTGACGAGCTGAGGGGAAGGCGATCGTCGGCAGCCCCAACGCCAGATCTCGAGAAAAAGCAACGACTGACAAGCCCCAAAGAGTCGTTAGTCCCCATAGCCCCCGTCGTCCCCTGCAGCAGTGTGCTTGTGGACGAAGTTGTGGGCGGGCATAACTTTGTTGGATGACAAGTCGGTGGGAATGTCGACGGCGGTGTCGTGATGGAGTGGAGGAGTTCGGTTAGGAGGATGGAGCGCACTGAAACCCTTTGACACTGGGGCTGCAGCATTTCCAGGGCATGCACGTCATGCAATCTTCAGCGTCCTTCAGCAGGCCTGCAGCAACTTTCAGCGGGCGACTTCTGCACGGCGGGGGCTTCTAGCGCCCCGCGACAGGGGTCTTGCAGGGGGTCTTGCAGGGGGCCAACGGTGGACCTGCATGCCCTGGGAAGGTGCCCTGGGATCTTCGTCGCTCACCCCGGTTGTTCGTGGAAACTTCAACCACACAATCTGGACATACCCTGGCAACCCGGCTGACCACCCCTCGCCGTCTGCAAGCAATCCATCTCTCCCAAGCCAAAGGAGACGATGAAGCGGCTGGGTCATCTGGCCTCGCAGTGGCTCGCGGTGGCTCGCGGTGGCTCACAAATCCATGGATGTTTACACCAAACCTGGGATCTTCCGCTGCCATTTGAGGCAGGCAGGCAAAGCACCAGCCCGACAAGCATTGGCATTGCATCCATCATGGATCCAAGCCCTGATTTCCAAATGATGCGTTCTTCACTCCCCCAGAGACTCCTGCATCGAGAGTTCCAGGTTGCGGTATTATTCCAGCTACAAGCCCTGCGTCACAGAGGGCACAGAGGCTACACACGTCTTTGACTTTGGCCCGTCGACAAGTATCGTGGGGCTTGTTGGTCCGCCTCATCCACTCCGCTTCCCGTCTTGCCGTCGTCTGTCCCTCCAGACTTTCTCGTGGCTCGTGGTGGGAATAAGCTCTCTTTTCCTCTTCCGTCCTGACTCCCACGCCAGGCCACGCCAGACCGAACCCAGCAAATTGCCCCCCGTCGCATTCCTCAGGAAAAGTCCCGCCGCTGGCAACGCCGACTAGGATCTCATTTGTACTTCGTGTGCAAGTGGATTGGCTGGCTGGCTCTTCCAGTCCCCTAGAACTCTCCTAGGCTCTAGCCTGATCGCCCGGCGGCATTGGCAGATTGCGACTAATTACCTAGACTGTGGAGCACGAGGCCACCGCCGTCGACCGCCGAGCCAGGCTCCTTGGAGCAGGCTCCTGGGACAGCCTTCAGTTTCCGCTTCCCTTTTGGCTTTATCTCGTCACCGTCCTCTTTTCTTTTGCATTTGATTTCCCCTGCTCAAGGCTTCGAAAAAGCAAAGGCAAAATCTCCCCAGCTCGTTGAAAGAGAATCCAGGCCCCGGACCAACAAGCATTGCTGGAGCTCGACATGGCTCTTCCGTAACTTTTTGGCATCGAGAACGGAAACGAACGTACGACTTTCACTCCCGAAAAGCTTCAATACCACTCGCCGCGGTCGCTGAGCAAGCTGCCTGCCTGTCTTACATACGAAACAGACTACCCACCTACGCAATCAGACGTCATCTACCAAGGAAGGGTGCTGGGCAATTGCAGCATCCGACTCAATCACCAAAGTCCGCTCATGCTACCACTCCAGTCGCCATCACTCTTGTGCCGGCGATAACACCTCCGAGGCCGCTCCACGATTGCGATCCGAGACCACAGAGCGGACCCAGTTTAGGCAGTGAAGAAGGAACCATATTGGACGCAAGTAATGGCCAAATTCTCTTTTCCCGTGCCGGGACGCAAGAAGCACCAACCGCCACAGGTCCTGGTTACGGCCCCGGCCACGAGCAAAGCCCAGAGAATTCTAGGATCGAACGCCCTAAATATTGATGCGCCGAGAAGCTGGGACGACATGTCTAATTCGGCAATCAGCATCATGGTCTCTGAGTCCACCGCCCCCACCAGCTATGCCTCAACAGTACGCGATGTCTCAAACCATGACCGAGGATTCGTAAAATCTGAGAGGGAATGGGGGGACGAGTCCGAAGCCCTCCCCCGCCATCTAAGGCTCAACGGCTTGCCGGACGACGAAAGCACCTTTCGGTCCGACATGTCTAGTGTCATGCGAAAGCGACAATCGTCATCGACACTGGCCTCATGGTACGACAAATCCAAGCAGCCTCTTGCAATTTCACAGCAAACCTCGGCTTCCGCCATGGCCAAGGGCCTACCTTCTAAGGCTCAGAGAATGCTGGATATGGACAATGCCCAGGCTGAGGCCAAGTCCAAGAAGAAGAAGCCCGGTAGGCTTGACTTCTCTCATCTAATGTCACGATCTCGGGGGAAGAAGGAAGCCCAGCAGCAGCAGCAGCAGACGTGGCAGGACCCCATCCTCGCTTCAGACCACGTAACCAACTCACCCTCCATCATGTCGCCGCTTACACCACCACCGATACGTTCGCGGACCGGAGGATTAACAGGGAAACTACGGAAACGGCCAACTAAGGAGAGCTTAAGATCAGTCAACTCCATACAGTCAGAGCCAGCAAGACCCATCACCAGTGGGAGCAATAGACGAGGACCTAACCATCTCAACGGACTACCCAACTTGTACGAGCATTACGAACAGATGTCCTTTCGCCAGGTGATGGAAGTGCGCCAACCGTCCGAGGAAGTGAAGCCGAGCCAGATCGACACACGTTCCATAGACGTTCGAAGCCAGGTCGACACTCGTTCGATAGATGTTCGGAGCCAGGCCTCCATAAGGTCGTCGATTAAATCCTTTGCTAAATCTGCGAAGCCTGCCAAACCTATACACATCGCAAGTCACCATGAACAGCAGGTCATCTCAGACTACGCGAGTCGACATCTGCCTCAAACTCCACAATCGCCATTCATGAAGAAGCCTGAGCAGTCGTCACCGATTGACTGCGCTGCCAGCGTATCAAGCCGACATACCCGCACATCCAAGGCGTCGAAACGCACTGATCAAAGCTTCCAAGAATCCGACCTTCTGGAAAAGAGTGTCCTCTCGCTCTCTTCCTCAGATTCTGAGGAGGACGTGTATGTTGAGCCGTCGCTGCGGAGTCCCGTTTCAGCTTCACATCGTCGGCCCTCAGATGCCACATCGGCTTCAGATCATCGGCCAACTACGGCTCGAACAACGGATAGTGCTGATAACAACCGGTTCAGTCGGTCAAGCAAAGCTAGCAAGCGGACGACGTTCTCGCAAACAAACACCTACCTTACCATACCTAACGGCCACTCGAATAAGCTCCCTACTATCAATGACCGATCGAGCCTCG
The DNA here is from genome assembly GCA_014621405.1 of Stylonectria norvegica. NCBI lineage: Eukaryota > Fungi > Ascomycota > Sordariomycetes > Hypocreales > Nectriaceae > Stylonectria > Stylonectria norvegica. The sequence continues at coordinate 23,333 of JAANBC010000023.1, forward strand.
TCTCAGAAAGCTCTACCAACACGATCCAGGAGTCAGCCGCCCCCCAATCGCCGTCAACCCGCGCATCTGGTGTGTCTGTCGTATCGAATTCCTCGGCAAATACAACTATGACTTGGCAGAGTAAGCCTGGGTTCGGAGTCCAGGAAGCTCGTGCCATTACACTGATACCTGCCGAGGGTCCAACCGAGTCTGAGTCGGACGCTGAGCAGGATCCTGAAAACGACAGTGTTGCGTCAATGATGCCTCGCGATTCTCTTGTCAACTCGGCAGACCAGCCCACACCGCCGTTGAGCCCCAGTTCTGTGGACTTCTACATTCGCTCTGCGCATTCTTCCATCGACGGCCAAGGCAACGGCCACAATCGATTTATGGCTGTAACCCGACAGGAGGAGATGCTTCTAGCGGCCCTGCGTCATAAGCGGCAGGTCATGCGCGAGACTATCTTGTCCGAGTATGAAGATGGCGGTCGCGCCGAGAAGCGAGCAACCAAGGGCCATAGTTCGAAGGGGTCAGAGGCGACCATCACCGACACCAACTTTGAGTTCGACTTCCCAGCTCCCCCGACCTACAAGGACAAAACTACTCCTTCACCGGATGGTACCCCGTTGATCGATGTCCGGGACGACTCAGACCAGAAGCACTCCCAGCGCGCGGACCACCCCACGCACAAACACGACCACACGCACATCGTCACCCCTGTACCTAAGCGCCACTCGCCGAAGAGTATCCTGAAAAAAGGACCCCCTGAATCGCCAGATGACGATCGACATGAACGGATTCTGCTCTACCTCGATCGACCCATTGCCGCGGAGCACCAAATTTCCATTGAAGAGGCAGAGCCTAGTCCTGATCTAAGCGACTTCATGGAGTTCGATGAGGAGTCTACAGATTCAGAAATAGTCTCGGAGGTTTTTCTGTACGCCCAGCAACGTCGACTGAGCGACCGGTCTAGCCGTCACAACCACCAACACAAGGGAAGGCCCCAGCTCTCGGGGCCCTCCAGCTTGTTGAACCAGGCGAGCAAGATGCTCCGGACCCCGGAAACCAATATCATGGCGGAGGAGGCCGGTGTTCCTCGGCCCGACAGCCCCATCTCGCCCGAGGGCCTGGGTGCTCCCCCGACGAAACGATCGACAGTGAACAAGAAGACTGCTCGTCTCAGCGCCGTTGGTCCCGCACGATGGGGCAACGAGGACTAAGCGATTAGCGACGCTTTGTTCTTCATTGATTTTCACCCGAATTTTACACCTTCACCATTTTAATATTGTTTTACTAGACAGAGGATCTTTATGCAGACACCTCGAACTTACTCACATATGAGTTCTTACATGTACACACGTCTTTTCATTTGTCGGCGATGAATCCGGATATTCAGGATTGGGTTTTTATGCATATGAGCGGACGCAGTTAGACATGGCCAGCGACCGTGGATAGGCCACCACCATGCAGCATACCGGCGGGCGTTTCTTTTCACATTTCTCGACATCTAGCCGCGACGAATCTCAGAAACATCTCTTTGGCCTCTCTCTCGCCTGCAAATATGGCCAGGCCAGCTTTGTCGGTCGTTCACGGCCACCAGTTGCAGATATCACTTATCGAATCACTTATCGACTAGGTGGAATAGAAAGCGAGAGATCGGATTTCATGAATATGACGATAGGCCGGGACGGCACCGGATAGGAACGGGGGAGCTTAATGTCAGCGGGTTGGTTTGGAACATCACTCGTCATATCGTGTTTTGTAATGGAGATAGTCTCAAGGACTTCATGAAAGAGACCAATGGAACGTCCTGCTTCCTTTGAATAAATCCACACTTGCCTCTCTCCCAAACCTCCTGATCCTCTATGCCGCCAAACTGCCCATCTGCTACGCCCGACCGTGACTGAAGCAATATCATGAATACGTCGTTCCTTCGGGGGGCTGCGGGGTCTTCTTGTTTGCCGGAGCAGCCATATATCTACCACAACGTCAGCATCGAACTCTACCAACTCCTAGTCTAGCTGTGCCACGATGTTCAGGAGTGATGGTAAAAACACACCTCCGTAGCTCAATCAGCACCGTCTCCATGGTATTCTCGCGCTTCCACTGCAACAGGCACGGTAGCTGCCGCGGGTCCACCGTGCCGTCGCGCGGGTCCACGCACGGCAGGTTGACCGAGCTGACGAACTGGATCGTCGGCGGCTTGTCGGGATAGTTGGGGCCGCAGTGCATGCGCACGCTGTAGATGCGGTTCTCGTGGACGGACTGCGGCGGGGGAGCGTCAGTAGGCTGTTCTTCAAGGTGCGAATATGACGGCGACTGGCTGTGCTGGCTTGGCTTGGAGGTTGAGGGTATCGTCGGCGTGGACGTCTCGTCATACTAAACATGGTTCGACACGCCCGCGCACCAACGACCTCCTCACTCCTCGCCACCCGCTCACGACGTGCCGACAGCACGCGTTGCACTGTCCCAGTAGCACACCACAGAGAACAAGAAGCGCCTTACATGCGGCGGTCCCAAGATAGTGCCGTTCCAGCTACTCATCAACAGATCCTCCGGGTCCTCCAGACCGTAACTGCACGCCTCGGCTCCCAGGCCCTTCTCGCCCTTCTCCAGCTCCTCCAGCAGGCGGAAATTGCGCGGGACCTTGGCCATGGCTCTGGTGGGTTTCGGCAACGAGGGTTTGCGGTGGTGAGCGAGGGAGGGAGATGCGACGGGAGTGACGACGATGGCCTCGTGGTGGTGTTGCTGGGATCGAACGCGGGGCAGGGGCCGGCGTTGGGAGCGATATCATACTACACTCAGTGAGAGAATCCGCCCCTCCGATGTGTGGCGCAGCTGCTCCCCTCTGCTGCTTTCGTAGCACCAGCCACACCATCCCTCACGTCATCCAGCCATCTAATCTACCTACGGCTAAGCCTCGGCCTCTTCGAAAGCTGGGGGAAGCTGTCGACAGTTTTTCCTCTGACCCGCGAGACGTCATCTAGCATCTGCGCTCGCTTCACGCCTGTTCAACCTCGCCCTCGGCCCATCCTCGTCCGCCTCACCTCCACCACCCCCAACGTCGCCCGCCATGGCGACATTCCTCACGAGGGCGGTCCTCCGGCTGCCTCTTCGACCCGCCGCGTCGTCTCTCCGTCTCCTCCCCGTTGCCGCCGCCGTCTCCGCCGCCCGCACCTTCACCACGTCTCGCCGCGCCCTGCTCCCCGCGGGCTTCGGCTCCCCCGGCGGCCAGGGCGTCGTGCCGTCGTACTTCTCCAAGCCGCGGCTGCCCGCCAATACGATCGTGCGCTTCGTGCCCCAGCAGACAGCTTGGATCGTCGAGCGCATGGGCAAGTTCAACCGCATCCTCGAGCCCGGGCTCGCCATCCTCGCGCCCTTCATCGACCGCATCGCCTACGTCAAGAGTCTCAAGGAGGCCGCCATTGAGATCCCCAGCCAGAGCGCCATTACCGCCGACAACGTCACGCTCGACCTTGACGGTGTGCTGTACACGCGTGTCTTCGATGCATACAAGGCGAGGTGGGTTGGACCTGGTCCTGTTATTCCGTGCCTGGAGCAGGGAGTGCTAACGCTTAGGGTCGCAGCTACGGAGTAGAAGACGCCGAGTATGCTATTTCGCAGCTTGCGCAGACGACGATGCGCTCCGAGATTGGCCAACTCTCGCTCGACCACGTCCTCAAGGAGCGTGCCGCTCTCAACACGAATATCACGGCCGCCATCAACGACGCCGCCATGGCGTGGGGCGTCACCTGCCTGCGGTACGAGATCCGCGATATCCACGCGCCCGCCGCTGTCGTCGAAGCCATGCACCGCCAGGTGACGGCTGAGCGGTCCAAGCGTGCCGAGATCCTCGAGTCAGAGGGTCAGCGCCAGAGCGCCATCAACATCGCCGAGGGCCGAAAGCAGAGCGTCATCCTTGCTTCCGAGGCCATGCGCGCCGAGCGCATCAACTACGCCGACGGAGACGCCCAGGCCATCCTGCTCAAGGCGCAGGCCACGGCCGAGGGCATCGACGCCGTTGCGCAGAGCATCACCAAGGGCGAGGAGGGTGCGCAGGGCGCCATCAGCCTGTCCGTGGCGGAGAAGTACGTCGACGCCTTCGCCAAGCTCGCCAAGGAGAGCACCGCCGTCGTGGTCCCCGGCAACGTCGGCGACATTAGCGGCATGATTGCCACGGGCCTCAGCGTCTACGGCAAGATCGGCGAAGCCCAGGCCCGCAGCATGGCCAAAGCCGCCATCGCCGCGCCCAGCACCCCGAAGGAGGACACCGCTGCTAGCAGGAAGGCGGACCTGAAGGAGGAGGTGCTCAGCGGCTTTAGCCAGACGACTGAGAAGAAATAGGCTGAAGAAAGCTCTACACAAAAAAAACACGATATCAAGGGGAGGAGGACGACAGGGTGATTCATGTTGGCGGGGTTTCTCATCAACCCCGAAAAAAATCGGCGTTAAGCGGTTGTACTTTTAGGGGATCTCTCGTGAGATCTGTTCATCTCTAGAGCGGCATTGGAGCGCGACTGTTGTACTATATATTTAAGCATCGGAAAGGGGGGGCGAGCAAGCAGATATAATCACCACATAATCCCACTGGGGCTCTCGAAAGCCAATCTCCCAGGTACTTGGAATTATGTCACATCAATCGCTTGAGACAAAGTCGTAAAGTTGGCAGCGTAACGAATGCTGGGTTGTGTTGGGGGTGAAGATGGTGTAAGTCGAGAATAGGGGGTGAAGCTGCAACGGTGGGATTATGCGTGAAGGCTGATAAGGAGTGTTGGGGCTGTCCCAGACGTCGGGTGGGAAGGTGAAACTACAAAGAATACAGACCAGATGTTGCTGAAATATTTACATTTGACCACTGCGCGAAAGTAGGATATCTGGACGATTGGCTCGTAATAGGGGGGATATTTAGGTTGACCTGATCCACTAACATATGTCACTTTGAGGGTTTCACCCTTGGCACACGTACGAGTTGGGCTTCTTTCCATGACAGGAGCATATATCTCAATATTAAATAACAAGGAGTATGTAAAGTCGCGACAAACCATCTCCACTCAGATCTTGGCTCCATGCTCAAACCACCACATCAGCCACGTTCAGTGTGAGAACTACACGTTACTCTCCATTCCCTCTTCATTTCCTCTTCATCCATGTACCGGCCGTGATATATCGTCGTCGCGCAGCCCTTCGTCCGTTCAGTGCTCTACTCTCCGAGGCCGTTTATAGAATCAGGGGCAGGAGGGCCAGGACGCCCATCAGAGCGTTGGGAACGTTCACGGCCGCAGCGTCGGGCTTGTCGTCGTTGGAAGAGGAGCCGCCGTCGTCGTCCCCGCCGGAGCGAAGGCCGGTGGCGGTGACGCTTGTGCCGGTGAGGGTGAAGGAGGCTTCGGTGAAGGACGGGAGGGTCAGTGTCGGTGTAGTGAAACTGAAGGTCGGTTCGGTGAAGGATGGTTCAGTGAATGAGAAGGTAGGCTCGGTGAAGGACGGTTCGGTGAAGGAGGGCGCCGTGAAGGATACCTCGGTTGCGGTTGTGTCGTCGTCGCCGCCTCCTCCACCGCCGCCACTGCCAGAGCCGCACTTATCGCCTCCTAAGCAGATATCCCCAGCCAAGCAGTATTTACCGTTCGGGCAGCAAACGTTCCCCTTGGGCATACAGCCAGTACCGCACTCCTCCTGGGAGGCAGTGCAGCCGTTCCCGCCGCCGCCAGAACCAGAGCCAGAGCCACCCTCTCCGCATTTGTCGTTGCTCAAGCATGTATTCCCAGCTAAGCAGTATTTGCCATTCGAGCAGCAGACGTTCCCCTTGGGCATGCAGCCAGTACCACACTCCTCCTGCGAGTCGAGGCAACCGTTCCCACCGCCGCCGCCGCCGCTGCCACCGGGCGCGCATTTGTTATCACTGGTACAGGTTTCGCCGACCTCGCACCAGCCGGAGCTGCAGCAGACGGTGCCTTCAGGAATACAGAACTCGTTGCATAACTCCTTGCCAGCTTCGCAGCCAGTGGGTTCACCAGAGCAGAGCTTGCCGTCCTGGCAGCAGCCGTTGGAGACGCAATATTTCCCAGCCGAGCAGTAGGCGCCGTTGCCCAATCCACAGCATGTGCCGGTCGAGGGAATGCAACCAGCATCGCACGAAACCTCGAGCGAAGTGCAGCTTCCAAGGCTGAAGCCCAGGCCCTGCGGGTTCGCAAAGGGGAGAAGGCCTTGCGGAGGGGCCGCAATGGCGTCGAAGTTGTTCAAGGCGGCGACGAGGCCAGTAAGAGCCAGCACAAGCGTAGAGCGCATCATGGTGAAGGTTGTGAGGAGCACTGAGCCAGATAGGAGGGCGAGCAATTTAGGTCAGGCACGCTGCAGCCAGGGAAAGCCTTCGTTCTCTTATACACCAGTTCGACCAGCATTGTCACCGCGGAAATGCGCTGCAAAGCTGCAACTGTAGGCAGCCTATTCGAGGTGCTAGTGCCCTCCTGTATCTCTGATACAACGACACTGACATGGACAAGGCCCTGGTCGTAGCCTTGTAGCCAGCAGGCTTCAGTCTAGTCGGGGGTCATGCATCAGATGGCGCCACCAATATCTGAAGGGGAAAGGGCTGAAGCGTTGTGAAAGACAACTTCTTGGCGATGGCTTCGCGCGGGTACTGTACTCGTTCCAATCAGCGTGAATTATGCACAGCATAGACACCAACTCACTTAATCCCTGGGACGCCCTTCTTTCGACGGGCTTGCATGAGACTGCTTGTTCTTCCGCAGCCTGATGCTCTGCAGCCTGACGCCTCGCCGCCACGTCTCTCGAGGATATTCACACGTTGACACACGAAATGTGGATAATGGAACCCAAGTTCAAAGCTTCTTTGATATTCGGTCTCTGGTCTTCGAGTCTCTGTTCTTCGAAAGCCCCGTTCCGCTGTGAACTCTTCCCCAGGAACAGGCACGAGCGCGAGCTCACCGCCGTCAGCCCGGGGCAACCCCTCTCCGCCTCCCCGATCAACTATCCATGGATGTTTGAGTAGGAAGAATGCTGAATGGGTGTTGGTCGGGTGGGGAAATGAGAGATTTCCATTCAGCTTAATTAACCCCGTCCTGGGGTGGTGGAAGTTCTTGGGGTGGTCAACCCTTGTTGGTGATCATCCTCGACGATCAGCATCGGGTCACAGGGCTGAAAGTTGAAGGAGCCCAAGCGGCCGGGATTGCTGTTAATGAACTGCGAGATAGTTCGTGATCCCCCTACTCACATAGAGGACTCTGCCTACACCTGGCTAAGCCCACCGTTGTGGCAGCCTGAAGAGAATATTTGCATTGCAAGATATCGACGCAGCATGAGAAACAGCATAATTGAGGCTGATGGTGAAACTCCCGTCGCGAGAAGCTTAAGATTTAACTTGTCCAGGCTGTGGACCTTGACCGGGGTCGAGTGATTTAACCCGCATACGTTGTGTCTCGTCGGGTTTGCAGGGCAATGCGAAAAGTCGGGCAACCGACCAAGTACTCCACTCTGGACTGCGTAGCGGGAGATCGTCCGTATTTCTCGTATTATTTCTCGCAGACTTTGACTACAGCGGGCGTTGTGGCGCAGCGACGTCTTGGTGTACGGAGAGATATCCCGTCTTGGTATCCATCGTCCGTGTGGTCGCAACAGTCAGTGAGTCACTTGACTTCCGACAGCCCTCTAGTTGTGCGTCTCTACAGCCAGCAGCAAGGGAACCCCTGGGGATCGTCCGCAGCTGAGAGTTAGTGCCCTCGTCCAGTTGGCCGATGTATATCTCGGAGAAGTTAGTGCCCGCACCGTCGACGACGAGCGAGTCTGCCTCGCCAATCGTACTAGCACTACAACGCAAACAGTTTGGCGTCCTAAGTTGCGATGTAACGGGAGCATCAATGCTGCATACCCACAAACGAATGGCCTGAAATGTTGTTGATTATCTCTCTAACTTTCAACTTGGCAGTAACAATACCTGTGAGATGAAGAAGCTGGAAAGAAGAACGACCGGATCTTCAGTCCGATACAGAGAACTTTCAAGAACATGGTATCTCAAGCTTCTCCCGCAACATGGTTCCCACAATATCTTCACAAGCAAATGTAACCTTGAGGTGCTCGCCCTTTCGTGCATTCACACCAATCACCATCTCCTTGCCCCCGGCCAACCTCTTAACACTCCCCCTCCAGAACCAGGCAAGCCTTCCATCGTCACCTTCAACCACAAATGTTACCCAAGGGCTATGCTTTTTCCACACTGGGACGCCCTTGTTCTTGTACCCCAAGATCGCACGAACCATCCAGAGTGGGGAGAGGGGTCCTGGATTGACTGTATTAGATGCGGATGCCTCAGATATTGGCGAAGAGTCGTATTGGCCCAAAACCTCCAAGCCGAGAGTCAAGGACGGAAAGCCGGCTAACTGATGGAGCATGTTCTGCCCATAGGGCGGATTGCGGCTTAGTAGCCTCTCTATGTGGTAAAACTCCAAGTTGGAGAGTTGCTTGATATTCTTGATGCCTGCCTGAACCAGGCGGTCCATCTTGACAATGCCTATGCCCTCAACCTGCAGTAACTGCTTCTCGCTGCCCTCCCAAACTCCCGCTTTGACGCTGCGCAATACGTCTAACGCTGTGCTCACACCTCTTCCGTCGTTTCTTTCTCCGAGGATATCGACCAGACATCGCAGAGCTCGATCGAGCAAGGGGTATATGCGCCCGAGTTCTTGATGGAGCTCCTTCCGCGCGGGTCCTGAGAGCTTGCTTGGCCAGCCCGTTCGCAAAAGCTCGATTTGGGCAATGAGGAAAATCTTGTGCCACGGCTGAGAAACACTTTCGCTGATCTGGTACGGGATTGCGGTGTGGTCGTTTACATGGCGGAGAAACCCTTTCTCGGCCTGTCGGATTGGGAACGAGCGGAACTCGGTGGCATGACAAGCCTTTTTGAGAATATCCTGCCGAGATGGAGATTTGGTAATTGTGCAAAGCGTTTTGAAAGTCGTCGACGCGAGTTTGTACCGCAACTGGATCTCGTGAGAGTCGAGGGAGGCCGAGGACTGAAAGTCTCGATCTGAGGCTTCCTCGGGTGCACTGGAGGTTGGTATTGCGTCGGCTTGACTTTGGCAAGCCATTTTGCCTGGCTCATTGGGTTTGTTTGGAGTAGAAGAAAGTGAGTTGGTGGGCTTTTGGTACGAGAAGCTTAGAACCAACCGAGAGTTGGTGAGGATGTCTTTGTTTTGATGAATACTACCTGGGCTTCCATTGTGAGATTCGTTGACGAAGAGTCAGGATGTGAGTTTGCGTTGCTGCCTGGGCGGTCAGGGGACGGCAGCTCCTTCCCTCAATTTCACTCCATCTCAACACCCTTCTCGAGACGTGAGGGTAAGTGCTGCTGTGGAAGGTACGTGTATCTAAGTAAGGTGCCTACCTAGGGAGGTAGGTACCTAGGTAAGGTAGGAGGAGTATCGACTTTCTGGTAATTCGAGGAATGCTAAATTTATAGTTCTGAGTTGATAATTGCTTTCCCAGAGTTCCCTACAAGACCGTTTTTGATGGTCTCAGAGGTCTGTCGGTGAGAGTCTCTGTGATGTTTTCCTACTCGTACTTATGAGGTCGTAATTGTCCAAAAGGGCCCTGTCCTCACAGGTACCTCTTAATGCAATACAAGATGTGTACTTTTCAAGTCCTCAGCATGGATAAGTACTTAGTATACGGTTTAAAGGGGCGGTTACATCAAGACTGCTCGCGACTCTGCCAATGCTCGTATATTCGTAGATAACTTCAGAGTTCCCCTATCGGGCAAGACCAAATGCTACGGAAAAGAGAATATGTACCATAAAGGATAAAATGAAGTTCAAACCACCTCCGACTAGCAACCAGGCTCGTCTTTCCCATCAGACCTTGTGCCATCCCATAGCAAGGCCTACAACGTCACCCCAAGGGCTTGTCTTCCCAAACTTGGCGCCTTAAAAGGTGAGGGTCTGGCCAGCAACGCCAACGACGGCGGCCTTGGTCTTGGACGAACCGAGCAGGGTGTACTTGTAGGGAATGTCGCTGGCCTTGATGCTGCCGGCGGGAGCAGTGTTGGTGCTGCCGCCGAGGTTGACGTCGTTGACCGTGGCGTAGCCGTCGTCGTCCGAGTCCAGCGTGGCAATGGCTTTCTCAGTGTTCTCAAAGACGGTCGACTCCACGAGCACCTGCGCGCCCATGCGGGTGTTGATGCCAGAGGTGAAGACGTCCAGGTAGTAGCTGTTGTAGACGTGCGCGGTGCCGAAGCGCACCGAGGGGGCGCGCGAGCCAACGTTGTACCAGTAGTTGTTGGCGTACGTGACGTGCAGGTGGCCGGTGTCCTCGGCGGCGTTGTTGTCCGAGTGGCCGACCAGCGACGCTTTGTAGTGGTCGTGGAAGAAGGTGTTGCTGACGGTGACCCATTCCGAGGCGTGGCTGACGTCGAGCAGCCCGTCGTAGTAGTCCTTGCCGTTGTCGAGGTTGGACGACAGGTCACAGTGGTCGACCCACACGTTGGTCGACTTCTGGATGCCGATGGCGTCGCCGTTCTCGGCCTCGACTTCGGCGATGGCCAGGTTGCGTACGATGACGTTGGACTGCTTGTTGATGTACAGCCCGATGCCCTTGAGCCCGGCGCCGGCTGTCTGCCCGACGATGGTCTTGTCGGAGCCGACGCGGATCTTGACAGAGCCCGAGATGCTGCCCTTGACGACGATGACGTACGGGTCGTCCGACTCGGCGGCCGAGCTGAAGGCCGCGAGCGCCGAGACGGTCGTCGTGGTGCCGCCGGCGCCGCCTTTGGTCCCGCCGTTGGTGCTGGCGTAACCGATGGACGCGGCCTCGGTGATGGACGCGCGCTCAGCGAGTGCGGGGCTGAAGCCTTCTTCGAGGGTGGGAGTTGGGACGGCGACGGCAACGCTAATGAGGCCGGCGAGAGGAGCGAACTTCATGTTGAGTGTTTCTTTTGTTGGTGGTGTGGTGGTGGTGTTGAAAGTTGAGTTACGGAACCAGTCCAGATAGAGAGAACGGAAGAGAGAGAGATATCAAGATGGATAGAATAAAGGCGCGAAGAGTAAGTTGAGAGAAACGAGCAAAGGAGTCGAGAGCCTGTCTTGCACAACAAGAAGAACCTTTAACGATGCCATGATGAAGGCTCCTTATATAGCAGCCATCGCCAGTCACTCGACTGTCGTCGTCGACATTGACATTGAGAATGAAGCAATTAAGGAGCCTCGGTGGGCCAACGTCTACCGACGCAGCATACAATCCACGAATGATAAGATTACCGGCGGACGACGGTCGTTGACGGATGAAAATAGAGTACGAGTTAAAGACGTGATGCCGCGGACGAGGCGTGGGGAAACGGAAAAGGGATGAAACAGGCGAGGGGGCGCGGGAAACATGCCAAGGGACGGAGGATTGTCCGGTGGCTCGGAAACTTATGTTGATATGATCGCTCGTAGCAGGCGATGAGTGGGAGGTAGAATTGGTTTACCAATCCCATCAATGAGAGCCTTTCAATATGATGTATTAGCCATGATGGCATCACTTGATACCACCTGTTTCTCCATCGTCCACGACAAGCAAGAGGACCCTGATGAAGCGGCACTGCCCGCCAAGCTTAACTTGCGGGGGCCAAGCGGTCACTAATGCCGGCAGCGTAACGGAGGGGACGGACTTTGACGTGCGACGCGTGGAGGAGCCCTTAATCTATCCGTGCATCTCGAAAGCATAGTCGCCGCAGCTTGTCGAGAGGTTGTTGGTGGAGAAAGAGAGTTGACGGGGCCGAGCGGCCAGGGCCCTGGGATGATGGGCGGGAAGTGGGGATGGGGAGCGGGGGGGGCGTATTTCCGTGTGCCGACGACGACGACGACAGAAGCCTGGGTTAGTATAGTTGCAGGGTACATATGGGAGGACTTTGTAGTTGTGTGATGCTCTGGTGTTGTTCAAGTTGGCTTGAAGTAGTATCGTCAATATTGTGGCGAACGGGGCCTTTGGCGGGCTTCTATGCGGCCATTAACTCAAGAGCACGTCTAGTTTCAGTTCCCTGAAGCGGCTGTAAGCATGGATCGAATATTCTGTAATAGTAGGACGGCTGCGTAATACGAATGCCAACGGAAGAGACGGCCACTGCTGCTCAGGCTGTGAGTGGTTTTTCCGTTAGCACAGTTGATAGAATCGATGAACTTCTACATCGAGAGGCCCTTTGTTTCTATGTCCATCACCTTGTTGACTTCTTTCCGCTGGGTTTCCGTCTTTGATAACAGTGGATATCCATGTTAGTTGTAGCTTCGAGATGAGCACGGCACGTGTGAGACTCGCTAGACTAAAGTAGTCCGCCAAAGTCCAGTTCTCAGCTGTGATCCTCAACTTCAACAACTCCAAAGACCGTCATCGGCAGCTCTTCGAGGTAACCGAAGCTCCCTGACAGCTTGTGCAAACAACCGAGCTCTTTCTGTTGTGGCAATGAATCAAAGACTGAGGACGTGGGATAACGTGCAAGTACAACCACTGTCCCAAGAGTCATGAACATATCCTCACGACCCACTCGAAGATCTCGGGGCGTCTCAGCTCTCGCAGTACCTCAAACACCATCTCCCGAAGCATAAGGATGGTACACTCTCGCAAGTATGCACGACCATCTCAGAGACATGCCCCATATCATGCTGACCCGGGCTCAAGTTCACAATAAGTTCGACACAAGCTGCTGATGTAACAAGCTACAGAACGAGGAGTTTGACAGCAGGATCGCCACAAAAGGCACCGCAACCTCAGAGTCCCGCCCACACCTTCTGGAAGTCGTGACAAGAGAATCCTGTAAATGCTTTGCGGATCTCCCTCTCGATAGTTTCCGTTTGTAAATAGGGCAGACCCTCTGTTGCTTTGACCATATCCATGTCTGATGCATCCACGAACATGAGATTTGCTCCGTGCCATTCTTTTGCAGCAGTCAAATCTCGTCAGTCACAGACTGCGTAGGGCGAACTTGCCAGTGGATATCCCTTCGTTAGCCGGTGACGTCGAGCGTGGGTCTTGCAAAGGAGACAAGGAGGATGGTCTCGTCGTTTAGACATAGCGCAACCAGGACAGCAGGACAGGCCTCGAGTGCGATGCCGGCAAAGATCTCCTCTTGCGTAGCACTCTGACCGAAGCCAAGGACTTTGTTGGCGGACACAATGGTGGCGCCACGAGGACCTTGGAACTCTCGCAGATGCGACTCAGATGAATGATCGTTAAGGTACTCGACTTGAACGCGGACGAGCTGAATTTCCTACAAAGAAATGCCATCCTGTGTCCGAATGACAGCGTACGTGACAAACTTGCCCTCGTGATCGGTACCCGCTTGGTGATCCTGACGCAAGGCGCTTGCATCTGTCAAGCTCGCAAAATCCGTGAACAATGCCGTCAGATACATCTCCACGGCCTTCGGGTGCATCTACCCCGAAGCATACCACTTATTGAAGTCCTGAAAGCCCTCGTCCTCCAGCTACGGGGACGACGAGCACAGAAATTGATGAAGGACCAGACGAGGCACTTGGCCGCAGCTCAATCAGATAGGACGGGCAGGCCCGAAGAGGGGAAGCTTCCCCGTGGGGAGGTACAGCGGCAGGTCCAGCGCGATGTCACACAAGTTCGGCCACGACTTGCCGAAGAATTCTTCCGCGATGGCGCCATCTTGGGCGAGGAACTGCCTCAGGGAGTCGTAGTCGTCGGCGAGGGAGGACGCGTCGCTAGTATTGGCGGAGATAGTCTGGAGCCGGTCGATCAGCTGCGGGGGCGACGAGCACGACTGTCGAAGGAGATGCTGCAGCAGTGGCCAGAAGGGGATGCGACCTGAGGGATCTTGTGGGATGGCGATGTAGGAGGAGGTCTCTGAAGCGGTCGAGGACGGTGCAAGAGGGAAAGTCGAGGAGGGGGAAGGTGGGCGGACGTGATGCCGTGGCCGTGGCGGATTATTGAAAGCGAGTTTAAGACTGTCCGCCTTCTAGAGTGCGCAAGTTGTAAAAGATTAGGGCAAGAGATGTCGCCTCGATCCTGTTGTCGAATGAAGCCGAGAAGCGTTCAAGGACAAGATTGTTGTTGAGTTCAACTTCAGCCTTCGGCGACTGGTGCGATATTCTGCCTTCTCGTACTAACTCTCGATCTAAACCACAGCCAACATACCTTGATTGGCTACCAGTTCATTTGAACGACGCACGAAACGAGCCCGAATACATCCATATTTGATAGTACCTGGTGTCCGAGAGTCCTTTACAAATTGTTACCTTACACATAGAATACAAGACTTTGTTGTTCAAAACTTTCTCGATGGGGGTTCCCTTACCCAGTCCTCCCAACGTCTGAAACTCTGATTGAAGCCAACTCCATCTACCAAATTGTGAAAACCCTCCTAAGGCTTCCATCGTCGTCGCCGATCAAACTGCGCATCCCAAAAGTCCCTGCCGCATCCTCGGCAAGGAGGGGATCACCACGAAGAGACCTCCCAGTCTTGAAACGCCGCACCCATTGGAGTATGTGGCGAGGGCGATTGGGGATTCAGGAACCACATCGGTTGCAAAGTTCTCACAACCCACAGTTTTGATGTTGATCTCCAGCTTGGGAACACGTACGAGGTTCATCCTGGGAGGAGGTGAACATGCTCCGTACATAAAGTTTCGAGCTTTATGGAGCCGTTGGGACCGGGGGTCTGCGTATAAGACAGATGCAGACGATACAACGCAACTATATCTATACCGATTACGAGAAGCAAGATAGACAAATTGACGTGTATGTAGTACAAGGCAGCAGAACCGAGCCACGGCATATCATGGATTTCACTACAATAACACTGAGATGAACAGCCTAACAAAGATACCTTCCCATCCTTCAAAACCTCTCCCTTCGAAAATCACAACCATCCCCACCCAGCATCATCACACCATCCTCCCAAATCCCCATCGATACCCAACGAAAACACCAAAAAGATCATCACCATCCATCAAGCCCCTCCCCCTCCAAACCCTCCACAAAATGACCTCACTCCCAGCACGGCCCCTGCATCACCCTCGGCAAGCGGCATGATCTAGCGCCGCCCATCTGGTCGCCACACTACGCCTCACTAGATTGTGGCTGACCCCTGCTGCGCCTGGGATGCGGAGATGAACACTCGAGACTTGGCTGGCGTCAAACAAAATGAGTCGCTGCGCGCCAAGCAGGCACATCGGCCCATTTGTTGCCGCTTCATTTGATCGCCCAAAGTCCTTTCTTTCTTCCTCGTCGAAACATGGGCGAAAAGAGCACAAACAGGTACTGTTGGTATATATGAAACATCCAACAAATCTCTTTTTCTTCCTAAAGGTATCGTTCCGAGCTACAGCAGCTCCAGAGGGCAAAATATACTTAAAAATCGACAAATCTACCACCACCACCATCAATGCCGCTCAAACCATGCCAAGCACATTTTCCCCCAATACGACCGTTCACCAACCCATAAACACCCGTCCGTGCAGCATCCGACCCAGACAAAAGCGCCCCTCCAAGATTGCTCTCTCCATCATCCGCCCCGTCAGCCTTAGCGGGACGACGGGGGTCGCTTGAGGCAGGGAGAAAGATAAGGAAAATGGCAGGGGGGCATACGTGATCTCATTCATTGAGGAGGCGGCAACACGGCCCAGAGAGCAGCTCCATTATAACGGTAATCTATCTTCCCAAGAAAGCGCGGAATTTTCCAGAAACTCGGTCTTTTTTTTTTTTATGTCTTGCGTGTGTATTGTGCTTTTGATTTCTCTCGTCCAGAGTGATGCGGGAAACAAGAGAGGAATGCGGTCGTTTCCCGCCCAAAAAAAAGGCTTCGCACGCGAAACTTGTGTATGAATTAGATGGTCTGCTCTCGGCGCGTAGGCACCTTCGTTTCTACATGCTTCATGACCCAAGAAAGAATAATGTACATCCAGAAGGGAAGATTTAGATGAGGAGCTGGGGGGGATAAGAGGGAGGATATGGCGTGGGGCATGGGGGAACACATCCATAAGGTAATTACGGGGGGGGGAGAGGAGGAGAAGGGGGGCAACACACAAGCTCTCCTCTCTCTGAAGTGTCTCTCGCGCATTCTCACCGGGCACATACGCGCACGCACACACCACAGCAGCAGAACAACGCACTCGCACCGCACCGTAACGCACCCGCAAGGCGAATACGTACCAACGAGCCAACGAGCAACGAGCAGGGAGGCGCAGACCGGAGTCGAGCGAGCGTCTACACACGGAGCGGGACGACTTCAGGCTAGAGGCACGAGCCACGAGCCACGCACCACGCCTAGATCGCCGTGTTCCGGGTGAGCGTTATGGATGGTGGCGGTTGACGAGCCTCGGACTCGGAAGCGGACAACAGCTGAACGTTTCGGGGGTGGAGGGAGCGGAGGAGGAAGAGCAACGGACGCGGGAACCTACAGAATGGATCATACAGGGCTCCCATGATGGGGGCGAGATACCGAGATCCATTGTACTTTGCTCCTCTCATTCAGGTACCTCCCAGTACGCTCTAGAGGACAGACTACAATTCGCACCCGACATCGAGCAAACGAAGGCCCTGGGAGACGGGCATTGAAAGCCTGTGAAACCGAGAAATCTCTTCAATCTCCGTCATTAGGTGTGGTGGTGATTGGCGCAATCTCCTCCTTTCTCCTTTTTCCCACCCCGACTCGCACTCTCGCACTCGCAAGCACAGGGCAGTATTCGTACGTACATAATTACGGCAGCACCAAGTACACCAGCAGCCAAGGCCAGCGACATAAAACTCACTTCGGCACTGGACCCTCTCCAATGAGCTAGACTGTATCCTTGTCGGCCGCCGGGCTTCCAAGCTTCATCTGCGTCGTCGCCGTCGTGGCGCAGCTTGGGAGAGGGGCCCCGGGGATCTAGACCTAGATGCGCGTGGAATGGAGCCATGGCCGCGGGATTGAAGAGGTACCGTAGTCCATGCATCCATATGTTATACGCGGTAAGATAAGCGGTAACTCGGGGCGGGAGAGTTTCCGGCGCCGTAGGACGAGTACGGAGTCGGTGTCGGAGGTCGGAGGTTCTGTTTGATATCTTCATTCATCTGGGCTCTTGTTGATGGGTTGATGGAAGGCCGTCTCTCGTCAGCGAAGCGACGCAGTGAGAGAGATGCAGTTGTTCTCTGACGACAACCTGAACCAATGACCTCACCACTAGAACCAGCACCACGCAGCTGACCTCTTAAACTCTTAATCACCTTACTCACCGTTACTGTATTCGAATAGTCAGTCTTGGTGATCAAAGTACCTTAGCCAAGCCTCGTCCCTCAGAGACAAACAAGAGGTCTAGATAGAACAAGCTGCCGCTGCCACTTCTGCGGAGAGAGCATTGCTTCACAGCGCAACAAATGCTCGAGAACCAGCGGGAAACGGGGGACGGGGTTTCCGGCCACCCACGGCGTCAACGCTAGCAGGGGTTTAAGCTTTCAAGCTTTTCAACCTTTTCAACCGTGCAACCGTCCAGTGGCACTCTAGAGTTGTCGATGCAGGGTCCTCTAGCGTCATCAGGGATCCAGATGCTGGGGGGATGGAGGCGATGTGCGACATGAGGTACTTGATCTCTCACCATGTCTTACACCTAAACCACAAGTCCTCCATCTCTGCCATCCGAGCGCTCATCTCGAAGCCACCAGGGTACCTCGCCTAGGGAGCTCAGAACGCCCAGGGTCCGCCCGCTAGCTTCTTTGCTCCCTCGCCATTCAACGCCCCTGATGTTCATTCCCAGGCCTTACTAGGCTCTGGCTGCAGATCCCTGAGAGGGAGGGCGCGAAGGACCTCCCTAATTCCGCCTAGTCAATAGCGGGAAAAGCAAGACGGTTTCCTTGGAATTTTCCCCGTCGTTTTCGAGAATGTGAAATAGTCTGGCCTTGGCACAAGGAAAGACGGCGGAATCCCTCAGCAAGTCTCGCCCCATGACGACGGATCCTGACGGTACGGGCGGGACCCGCCCCCGAAAGGGCTGCTTCATGCGTACCGTTTCTTGTTTTCCTCGCCATTTGGTGTCCATTGGCGCCGATTGGCCAACCAAGATCTCGCGCTCATACGGAGAAACTCCGCCGTTTCGCGCGAGATGATTCGTTTCCGTCATTACAAGGAAGCATCAATCGCACATGGTGGGAGAGTCATCAAGAGCCGAGGCCTCGAATGGAGCTGAGTGGGCATAAAAGCAAAATAAAAGGGAAAAAGAAGCCAATAAGGCACGTCGTAATACGGTTTTCATGCGTGGAATAGGACGCGCGTTTCGAGCTCTCTGACGTCAGCTAATATGGATCCGTAACAGACGTTTCAACTTCATACTTCTTCGTATCTCGTACACAGCAGCAAGGGTCGACGGACGGGCTTGAGGAAATTGACGAGCAGCTGCACCTTTTGCGTCCAGCGTCCAGCGTCCAGCGTCCAGCGTCCTGCCAAGGTGCCAAGGTGCTAGTATCCATGGATCTATCACCTTAGTCCCCAGGTACTAGCAGACTAACTCGCCCGCTATTAATTGCCGACTGGCAACTACGAATCTTAGACATCCCGTGGGCCACGGTTTGGATCGAACTGAGCTTTCAGACGTCAAGTTGGGACCTACCAAGCCAAAGATCCGTACGCGGTACTTGATGCGATACTCGACCCTTCAGCTGCAGCACTCCTCTCACTTTTACCCAGCAGAGTGGGATGGGCGGCTGAATCTGGTCCGATTGGCGAAGCCTGATGGGGTTCCACGAACAATTACAGAGCGGCGAGGAGGAAGCTGGTCCCTTCTTTTCGAGCAGCATCCTGCATCCGCGGCTTGATCCGCGGTGCATGCTCGTTTGAGGGGTCCTTGTTTGGACACGTAGGTGAGGGTCCAGGGGACAAGGATTCAGGTGGCACCGAGGCTCAATGGCGAGGGGCTCACTCAGGGCTATCCGAAAAATACTTGGGAATATCTCCGTTGACAACGCTGACCTTGCAAATCCATGGGCTGGAAGAAGAAGGTCACCATCGAACCATTGATCCATATCGCCCTGGCTGAAGATACCCGCTAACAATCGCCTAGCCCAAGGAGGCAGCCTGTTCGAACTGAGGACCTGCCAGACTTGCTTTGAGGTCCTCCCCATGGTACCCATAATAAGTCGATGTCACCCTAGATGTTGACCAAAGAGTCTCGACGCATTAGCACCGCGACTTGCCAATGGTAATTGAAGGGAAGGAATCCTCTAAGGTAAGGTATGCAAGACATCCAAGAGGCCGGGACTGCTGTAGCACAGCATAATAGCACTGGAAGAGGCGTTTGGTTACATCTCCCCGGCTTCGATTCTTCTTCATACGAACTTCGTACAGGGCCTGGCCTTGTCCATCAGATCCAACGCAACTGGCGATCGTTTCTTGCCAGCTCGCTTGCCGCCTACATTAGCCGCTTGACTAGGCTAATTTAATATGTTGAGTTTCTCTTGGTCCAGGAACCGGAGGGGAATCTCCCGCTGTATTAGGACAGGTCTCGGAAGCAACCAAAGTCGCCAATCCATCTATAGGCTCGAGGATTCGAAGTTTCATTTCAACTTCCTCGACAAGCCAGGAATCCAAGGTTCATCTCGAGATACGACACTTACAGTATAGTGGTATGATCTACAACTTGGCGCAAGCGCTTTCTAGCCGGCGACGCAACCAAGTTGAAACTAAAAAAGCAAAGAAATCTAAGCGCTTAACAGCGGCGCCATGCAATTCATCCCCAGCTAACGCAAACGGCCACTTTGGACGAAATACTTGGAGACTCGGGGATGATGCTGGCCTGATCTGGCTGCAAATCCCGGCCGAAGCGGTGAGAAGGCCGGAAGCTTCACCACTCCATCCGGCTCCGAGAAACCCCGCATTGCGTTGGTTTGGGCCTCCTCTTACTCCCGCTCTCGAATGATTCTTGATAATATATCTAGGAACTAACGCAGAGAACATTCCATTTCTCTCAAGTGAGAATTATTGAGAATGGCGGTGGGTGATGTTGCGGGTCCGGCCGGATGGGTGACGGGGCGGGGTTTGCAAGTTTGTGTTTTGGCCCAAGACTCGGTTCAAGCTTCTATCAATGGCTTGATGATTGTTCGTTTCGTGTTGTCGAAGAATCAGAAGAGTATCGAGAGCGCACCTTCAAAAGTGTCTACAATTAGGAAGTTCTCCCACATGATCTACCTAACATAAACTGATTTCAGGGCTACCCAGGCCCAGTAACAAGACAAATAGGCTAATAGATAATACGAATTACTTCCTTCCGTATGCTTTACACGATTTTCAACATATGCCGGGAACGGACTGCTTCGCGATCTGTCTTTTCTTGAGGCTGTGGCTTGCGAAGTTCTTCAATAGCGCGTATACCTTGCTCGTCGTTCCGTTCAAACAAAGTCAAACAGACCGACCTGAAGTCTCAAACTTATTCAGGAAAATGCGTTTTACCTCAAAGAAACCCCGCGTCTGACGCTTCGTAACGATGTTAACGATCGAGACTGAAGGTGTTACAGTCAAAGACAGACGAAGCAACCCGAAAGGATGCATCTAGCATTGACATTTGTAGGCCGAGAAAGGCTCCTGGGTGCCTTGGAGAATAAGGATGACGAGAACATCATGCTTGAGCAAGCCATTGACAATGCAAGGCACGATCAACTTCGTCAATAGGTGAAAGCTTAACTGGCCAGGACCACACAGTCAAGCGCCTATCATCATTTAGGAAGTCGCTCTACCGGGGGGTTGAGTCACACTTAGGAGCATGGAAGATGCAATCGAATGTTCTTGCAGAGCTGTTCCAAGTATGTGTCGAGTAAGTTACAGGTTGGTCTAATTAACCTATACTTGTCTGAAAATTTAACAGCAGCAGCATAGTTCCCCGGAACCACTGGGGAAGGAGCCAGAGTCTAAGTCGAGTACTCATATTTTTAAATGATCTTGGTTCGTTATAACAGATCAATCTACATTCGGTAATGGCGGTGGTGTTTCCCGTCTCGTATGTTCATTTACTTGGAGTTGACGAGTGGGGCGGCAATACATTTTGAGGACTCAAGCCAAACTTGACAATATTGCTAGTTGCTCAACGCGCTTGTCGTTCCAAAACAGCGGCTTACTAGCAGACAACCATTCTCCTTGTGAAATTCCTTGCAAGAAGGTAGCCTCTTTCTTCTCTTTCTTTGCGCCCACCAGATGTTCTGCGGATAGCACACTGCTCGCCATGTTCAGATACCGCGATCCCCACGCGTCCGTCATCTGGACATCACGTTCAAGAGACGAATTCTCGGCATCTTTGAGAATGTCAATCTAAGGAATGAAGATATATGGGGCAATGTCGCCCTTGCTTGCGACTCACCGATTTAGAAGGCAATATAATGGTGAGAGAGAAACGTCAAAGATACGGCTATTATTTGGCGCTAGACAATCGAGTTGCTGATAGCAAACATGGCTCAGAACACGGTGGTTTTGGGTGTTCAACATCTTCAGTCGGGTAGCTCTTTGCGATAACATGGCAGTTTCAATCCAAGCACGTTGTTGTTTAGTAGAAGGAATCGCTGCTAGTGGCAAGATACGAGATGTATTACAAGGTTGGCCATATACTTCATGTCCCATGTTTATGTATAGGGTGATGATCTGTCGAGTACTCGCGACAAGATGAATGCTCCATCCATGAATCCTCGCCCTGCTGTGCAGCGTCGTCTTATCCCAATATTCCCACCGTCATAACATTCGTTACCCAACGTTTCGTCCAACCCAATCCGCCTAGTTCAGTCCCAATTCCCAAGTCCTCCCTAGTTCCGCCATCATAATGGCCTCTTTTCCGACCACCAAGGTATACGATGCGGTATCGCTGTATTTGCGTGTGTTTTACTCGGCCTCTCTCGCGTGTATGTTCAGGCGAGGACTGTGTGTTCTCAGCTGCGACTTGTGCTGCTGGCGGATTCTCCCAGTCGCTGATGGGACTGCTGGAGCGCTCTTTCGTTTGCTGAGGGCGCCGTCGATGCGTCTTCTGAGCATATACTGCGGCGTGGCGCTGTGGCCCGATGTTCATATTGGGCCTGCCACTGCTTTCTCGGTGTTCGTTGCCAAGCCTTGTTCTGATGGCTCGGCCTTCGCTGTCGATGCTCACACTGCTGGCTCAACGGGAGGTTGAACTTGTGGCTCGTTGCGGCTCTTTGCGCATCTCCGCTTACTCTCTACTAAAGTAACTTCAATCTCCTGCCATTCTATCGTCCCTTTGGAGGTTGTTGGTAACTTCGGTCGAGCAGACGGCTGAAAACGTGGGGAACTCTCTGGCAGGTTGCAGTGATTCGCGGTGTTGGAGTATTTCCCTTTCCCAGTCAAGATGTGAAGAGTAGGTCAGGACGTCAGAGATATTCGCTCCTCCGTATAAGGTGGACATAGAATATAGCTGGTTGTGGGTAACGAGTACTGGGGTCCATCTTCGGGGATCATACCACGGCTGGCTCGGTGGTCGCTCATGTGGATAGCTTCGTGGTCGCTTGTACAGCTGGCTGGATGTCTGCGTGTACGAATAACTCGATGGTCACTCAAATGGTTGCTCGATGGAGTCTTGCACTGTTGGCTGGATGGAAGCTTGGTGAGCTCGCTCGGTGGCCGTTGTTGCTTCTGCGCGGTCAGTTACAGAGAACAGCAAGTGTTCATGACGGAACCAGCTCGCTCTCTTGCTGGCCGCTCTCTTGCCAGTCTCGATGAGCCGCGGGATTGAAATGCTTCCCGTTCCCAGTCAAGAAGTGACAAAGCTCCTCATAAGGGAGGATCTTCTTCCCACCACCACCACCGTTCTTGCTCCAGCCGCCACGTCCTGTCACTACCCCGTTGGCCAACGACGAAGTGGCCTTGCTGAGAATCGACTTGCACAGCGTGCAACCTGGCTTCCGGCAAGACTCTCTACCATGTTTCTGGATAAAGGCCTTGATGCCGGTGGTGCTCTTGTGGGCAAAGGCGGCGGCAGACGTTTCCTTGTGGCTGCCGACGTGGGCGCACAGCAGTTGGAGCAAACCAGGATGGTCGTTGACCAAGTGATCAAGCTGCGCCCGTAGCAGGACGCATTCTCTCTCTGATCCCTTCCTATCCACGTGCATCTGGAGGAAGATCTTCCCGTGGTCCTCCGGCGGCACGATGGCCACCACGTTGGCGACGTTCACGAAGACCGACCTCTCAGGGCGGTCTTCGAGGATGAAACTTATGTCAGTCTGGAAGAATATAGCGCCGTCCCTTGGCCCTAACTTCCCGTTGGTAATCT
The DNA here is from genome assembly GCA_014621405.1 of Stylonectria norvegica. NCBI lineage: Eukaryota > Fungi > Ascomycota > Sordariomycetes > Hypocreales > Nectriaceae > Stylonectria > Stylonectria norvegica. Next base: position 46,543 of record JAANBC010000023.1, read on the forward strand.
GAACCAGGAAGAGTGGACATTTACGACCGTCGACCATTGCCATTTTCCAGAACTGGCAGTATCGGAGTGAAACCCCCAAAGCGTCGTTCGAAACGCAAATATTGGCGACATCGCCAAACTCTAATGTGCTGGGGTCCACCCAGCGGCCCTTCTGGCAATGGCGAACGAGCTCCCGTTGAGCCTCGCCGCCTTCGATCCTGCTCATATCGAGGACGTGGTCCTCGCCGCCAGCTGGGTGCTGGATGACAACAGGCCCCCGATGGTTGGGACGGCTGTTCCGAGAGCGCCAGTTAGAGCTCTGGCTCTGGTTCTGGCGGTGGCCGCCACCGTTGTTCGTGTAATCAGGCATTGGGGTGACCTAGTCGTGGGGAAGAAATGTTAGCAATGGAATGGGTGAGCTGAGGAATGATGGTTTCTTGATTATGAAGCGCATTTGGTAGACTCAGTAAGTCGCGGAAGGGTGATGTAAACAAGTAGACTGGTCAAAGGTAGTACGAAGAAGGTTGGGTGTGGAGAGAGGAAATTAAAGATAGAGCTGTACCTGATACGTGTATTGATGTTGGCTCAGTAAAATTAATGCCGGGTTTTTGGCCACCTGGTGAACACCGAAGGTGTAGGATATGAAGACGTAGGATACGAAGATGGATGAACGTAAAATAGGAAGACTGGCGTCAAGAGAAAAACGTGTATGAGGAGGTTGAGTGGAAAGAGAGAAGAATGCCAAGTATGATGGCGAGCGCGAAGAAGGACATGAGTATGGGGAGGCTGAGTGTGAAGAAGGAAGAATACGAAGAGTCGAAGTAGTGAGGGGCAATGCTCCTTATAGATATGTCGACGCGTCTTGAGTAAAGCTTAATACTGGCTTCGTGGGCCACGTGAGGTAAACAATGAACCGAAGAAGGAGGATACCACGACGGATGAACTTGAGGAGTCGAAGAAGGGGGGCATGGTGCTTCTTATAGATGAGTGATCTTCCCACGTATAGTGAACAAGTAAACGAAGAAGAACGTTGGGGAAGAGATGGCAGGAAGAGTCAACGAGCGAGGGGGCATGGTTTCTTATAGAATTATGGCCATCGGATGCCTCTCTGGGTGATCTTGAGAGACATCCAACGGTAAACACAACAACTGGGAGATACCGCATAATGCCGTGTGCCGGACGCATAATAAACACAACAACTGGGAGATAAAGAGTATTCCCGTATTCCAAACGCAATTTAAACACAAAAGCTGGGAAACTATGGTATATCCCAGTGTTCAAAAACCCATAGTTGCAGTACGTACCTCAGGGTACGGACGGGTTCTCTGTTCACAGCAGGGCTGTTCTTTCGGACCTGAAAATTTCATACCGTGAACAAATCAAGTAAATAATACGTCTACTGCTGCGAAGTTTTGTTGGGAAAGTTTCAGCTCAAATGGCGACAACTCAACTGGACGATGTCCCATTATCCCAGTTCGGATCTAGAAGTCAACCTAGAAAGGCGAGCTTCATTTCTATCATATACGTCTAGAATCATTGCGTAGACGCTCCAATGAAACCCCGAGCTTCTCTGCATGCATGCTTTATTACGTGTGCCTTGAAAGAGCCGTACATACCCTGAGCGTCTCTGCTCTCGTCCAATTTGATACACGACACGACCCCTTTTCGGGAACTGCCGAGGGAAATACACGTTTCGTTAACATTGCCGTTTTTACCGTCGTATTAGCGATTTAGACGTTAGAAATTCAACGACTGCGACAAAAGCTTGACTACGGTATTACGGGACGGTACGTGGGCTGGCCGATGGGTAGTTGCCGAACCGGAAACATTCGAGGCCCTCTCAGTCTGAAGACTCGAGTGTAGGTGGATATCGTGGCAGTGCTATCTTCGTTTGACATCACAAGAGGCGCCATGAGTCATAAAATATCTCCTTGAAATAGGAGTTATCCCAAATTTGAGTTATCTTTACACCCAAATTACTCATATGTAGGTGTAGGTTGCTGGCAAGCCTCGACGGTGAACTCTAAAGTGACGGTTGCCATGTTGGCAACGCGTAAACAAACGGTGCCAAAATTTCTTCTCCCAAGACGCACACTGTAGAGCAGCAATGGAAGCGTAGCTTCGCGAAACGACCGCCATTCTCGTGTCATCTGGGTAGAGAACTACTGGTAACTATCCTTTATTCCATATACTTGGACTTGGGAAGCAACGAAAACTTTAAACATAGCCCAACGACACGCCCCTTTCCCCACCAAAGCATCGTCTCCCCAGCGCTAAGGGCAAATTGCCGTTGTCGTTTATTATCCGTTTCTCGTTCCGGTTGTTGGGGACTAACTGCCTTGGGTGGCGTCTGTGGCGTCGGCGCCGTGTATTGTAAGTTGCCAGCATTGACAACATCCCAGCCCCAGACTGACCAGCCGCTTAGGCCGAAGCATCGCTGACAGCAATCTGCATGGCTCACGAGATATGTTATGGTGAGGGTGTATTGCAGTCGAGACTTGCATTTGGCCAGATAGGTGAGCCTGATCGAGGTACACGGGCTGGCACATGTCGGCTATCTGCGTTGCAGGTACTGCAGTCTTGTTGCTGGACTCGGTTGCGGTGGTAGTCGTGGTACTCGTCTTGGTGTCAGTTTGGGTACTGCTGTCGACGTATGATCCGGTTTCTGTCACTGTGACGGTAGTAGTGGATAAGGAGAGTTTGAGAGATTGGGAGAGTGTGGTCCACCTAATAGAGATCTTCTTGTCAATAGTGACGGTGCTCGCCTCCGTCGCAACGGTATCGTATCGCCTGCTATCGTAGTGGTGATCTGGATAGTGGGCCGTAGCTTTACTGTCATAGTCGTCGTTAGTTTTGCATGGAGGAGCGTGGTTGTAGCGAAGCAGACTGACAGCGGATACTCGTCAATTCGTCACCGCGCTCATGTGTAGAAAGGTTTGATGAAGAGAAAGCATCATGGGCTAAGTCTTCCCGTATAAGAGGGACCGTACACGTGGTAATGGTGGATGACACGACCGATGTGCTCTATCGGATTTGTGCTGCGTTGGGCTTTGACGTATTCGTGAACAAAGCATGTTCTTCGTGGTAGTTATGGAATATGTCTACGACTCCCTAGTCCTCGTAGTAGTTGTAGGAACAAAGAGCGTACTTGAAGTACTCGTTTCTCTTGTCGTCGTGGTTATTGCCATGTTAACGGGTAATTCGGGACGTATTGAACAGGGCAATGGTCTCTGTTTCCGACTTAAGTAGGACGTCTTGTTGTTCTCGTGGATGCCACAGTCTTTGTTGCCGCGCTTTCCCGTGTCGCGACGACCGCTTGCTGGAGAACAGTCTGGTGGCTAGATGTCTGCCATATGACCAACGACACCAGCTTGCCGAATTCCGAAGAAGAGATATCAAGCTCAAGCTATTTATTTGGCCCACAATGAGTCCTCTTGTTCCCGTGATCCGAGTCGCCGGTTCAAATTTATTAAGATATGAAGAGTCCATGTAAAATTCTACGGCTGCATTCTTCATGATCCCGCCGACGCACCTTAATTGGGCAGCCTATTTCCTTCTTGTCGTTTAATATCCGAGTAGCGCAGTTTTAAACCATAAATCGAGTTCAGTTATTGTAGCGCCTACCTTTCATCCGATCCAGACCTATCTCATGTCTATTTCTAGGAGCTGATCAGTTTGGGCGGGAAAGACGGGGTAGTCCTAGAACCCGAAGCCGAGGTTGAGTCAGTGCATGATTCACGACTTGCCCATTGAGTCGTCTTGTTGACGTCAGTGTGTTTACACAATGCACGTGTGGTCACTTGTGTACACGTAAGTTCCCCCCATTCAACTTGTTCTAATATCATCATTTGATCTCAAGCGTAATGGTGATAATATCGAGTTCTTGGTATAACGACTGCGACCTACTGAGCAGCGTGTCGACATGGCTCTCCCCCGGACCACCCCCGTGATCGTCGACATCGGCGAGGCCAAGAACAAAGCGCCGAGCACTGCAAATGCTATCGAGCCAGCGGGTCTTATGCTAGAAGCGATTCAGAGGTCAATCGCAGATGCTTCGGGGTCTGGAGATGTACAACTGTCAATTGACAGCATATCAGTGGTACCGCCTTGGACATGGGTTTATCCCAATCTGCCACTTTTATTAGCAGAAAAGCTACAAGTCAGACCTCACCATCTGGCCATTGGAGAGCATGGAGGCAATCAGCCCGCGCTGTTGTGTGATGAAGCCGCTCGAAGAATTTCGGCCGGAGAGACTAAATGCGCCATCATCACGGGCGGCGAAGCACTCGCGTCTTGTAAGTGAGACTCTCGTGCTTGGTTGTGTATGGCTTGCTGAGGCGTAGAACCCAGTGTCTGCTTGTCAGAAGGCTGGTCAGACACCACCTGAGGGATGGACAAAACCTGATCCCACCGTGAAGCCTATTTCACTCAGTGATCTGTCATTCCTCGGTCAAAGTAAGCTGTCGCAAAGATCGATTCCTCGCTACTTGCTGATTCGGGCTGCAGACGTTGCGAGTCGGCACTTTTTAGGACTACCAATACATGTATATCCTCTGTACGAGAACGGTCTTCGAGCGCACACACAACAGACGCAGCACGAAAACGAGCGCGAATCGGCAGACCTCTACGCGGCATTTGATAGAGTCGCTTGCCAACACTCATACAGCTGGAGGTTCGGCGAAACCCCGAGGGATGCCAGCTCAATTCGAACCGTTACGAAGAAGAACCGAATGATTTGCACACCTTGTAAGACCTGGCCTAGATGAGAGGAGTGGCTGTCAGTCTCACACAGAGCTAGATCCGCTTCTCTTAAACGCCTTCAACACTGTCGATCTCGCCGCTGCTTGTATCATGATGTCAGCCGAGCACGCCGAAAGCCTTGGGGTTCCCCAGGATAAGTGGATATACGTAATAGGCGGTGCTGATGCGCACGATAAAGAAAACTGTACGTTACAGTACTTTGGACACACTTGGCTGGGCTGACATGCAACGACAGTTTGGGAGAGATCTAACTTTTACTCGAGCCTGTCGTTAGAGCAATCCATCGACAAGGCTACTGCTGAATCGGGACTTACTAAGGAAACTATAGAGTGCTACGACATATACTCGTGAGTTCCAGTACTCGGGACTGGCCTGTATCGAGAAGCTAACCTGAGTTACTTTAACGCAGATGTTTCCCCGTCGTACCCAAACTCGCATGCAAACATCTCGGCTTGTCCGCCACAAAGCCAAAAAAACCAATTACACTACTTGGCGGGTTGACATCTTTTGGTGGTGCTGGGAACAACTACTCGATGCATGTAAGTGTCGCCACCGTTTCGAATTACCAATTCTGGACGTGCTAATAAGAGAACAAAGGCCATCGTTGAAATGACCCGTCAGATCAGGAGGGGAAGCTATCGCAACGGATTGGTGCTTGCCAATGGTGGCTGTCTTACTCACCATCACGCAATATGTTTATCATCGAAGCCCCGACAAGATCTGTTATCAGCGCAACCAAGTAGCATCCCTCTCCTGCAGCCTAGAGCCCCTCTAGTAGACGAGAAAGTAGAAGGAAAAGCATCAATCGAGGTATGTAGAATCATTGACCGTCTCAGACGTCAGGTTGTAACACGTCTGGTAGACCTATACGGTGGAGTACGATCGTCAAGGCCGTCCACGCTTGGGACACATCGTCGGCAGACTAGATGGAGACGGACACCGTTTTGTCTCAAATCATGGGGACGATTCAACATTGGAGATTCTGGTGAAAAAAAATCTGGAGCCAATTGGACTTAGTGGTTTCGTTTCTCAAGGCGAAGATGGCCGGAACCTCTTCTATTTGAAGTCCAATGCGAAGCTATGAAATCGCATTTCGAAACAGAAGAAAAAAAAATGTAATTCAGGAGACACTAATGTCTTAAGAACGAAGCATAGTAGTGGCGGCGCCGGTAAAATATGAAGGACCCGATCGAGTCGTGAGATTCGCCGTTCGGATAAAGTACAAGGCACGCATCCTATCACTCTGCTGGGAAGTATTTATCTTCGAGATTTACTTGAAGAAACGTGTCCTAGAGCTTCGAATTTCGTAGCGTTTCCAGCCGCGCTGGCAGACTCCTGTGCAACAGCTTTCCCGTCGGGTTGCGCAGGAAGGTCTCAAGATAGAAGAGCCCCCCCCTTAATCTCTTAAACCTGGACACTCTTTCTTTCGCGTACTCCATCACCTCGTTTAGAGCCCTCTCACGGTCTCCCGCAACGACAGCTGGGCTGAAGTTCACATAGCCGATGGGAACTTCTGTCTCCAGAGCGGAGTCCCAATTTGCGCATACGCCTGTTTCAGTCACTAGGAAGTGCGAAAGCAATACGCTTTCTAGCTCTGCAGGTGTGACTTGGTTTCTGAAGAAGTAATCATTGGAAATACCTGAGCTAGATGGGGTGGGAAAAAGGCCTCGACATACCTTTGACATTACTTTACCAGGGTCGCAAAATATCACGGATGGGTCGATGACATCGATGTAGTGAACAAGCTCGTGTGCCGTGGCCATTGGATTCCCAAAGCTGTACGCTGCTCGTCAGCTATCGCCTCATCGCACTCTCTTCCTGCTTGCCGAAAGAACGCTTACGCAGCAGTTATCCCAGCCCACAATGCTGCAAACTCGACTCGAAGCCAATCGAGAGAGCTTTTTCCTATTACAAGTACAGTCTTTCCCTTGGTCAATCCGAGCACATCGCGAAGGCCCGCAGCTCCGAAACCAGCTATGGTTGAGGCGTCGCCATACGTGATTACTTTCTCAGGTCGTTCATGCTCCTGAAGAATGATCTTGTCGGGCAAGGTATCATCGATTAACTGGCGCAATATAAACTGCCAGAAAGATTCGTCCGAGCGAATGACGGTTGATGGATATGGCGAAGCGTAAATTCGAGGTGAAGACATATTGACTGTATGACAGCTCAATCAAGAAGAAAGCTCAACCCAGGTAAAGTGGTAGCTAGATGATCCCGATTATGAACAAAACAAGCTATTAAGTATACGTAACTTGTCAAGTTGCCCACAAAGAGTCGAACCGAAAGGGCCGTTCGGCCTACTACATCTGAAACGAGGGACGAGTCAACGCTTGGGATGCGAACGCCGATCAATAGGCTGCAAGTCAGCTGGTAACAGTCAACTTACACGACAGACATGTTGCAGGTGACTGCATGTCAATCACAACGGTTACCGGAAGAAGATAACCAGAATTGTGTTTGTTTGCCGCCAAGTCTTTGTGCGGGGAAGGCCATGGATTGAATCGCCAAATGTCCTATGCCGGTGAGTTCAAATATCACTGTTCTAGGTCTTGTTGGCACGCTTAGCCAACCCCCTAGCTTCTATACATGCTTGCCTCGGCTTCTTTGGGTGTGAAACAGGTAAGTTGTACCTCCACGTAGAGCTACAAGGTTTGGGCGAGATATTTTCGTGTGTGGTGTTTCTGGAGATCAAGTCTAAGGCAACAGTGAGTCGATTCAATGCCTCCTCAACAGCCTATCCCGACGCCCTTAGGCAGCATAGCACCATTCGCCGAGCCCGCTTGGTTTGGTGCTCTCGCATCGCCATACTACAATGACAGCCACAAAAGATTGCAGCGCGCAGTTCGCGAATATCTCGAGGAAAATGTCATTCCCAACGTCGAAGAATGGGAAGAAAATGGCCAAGTTCCGGCGGATGCAAAGCGCAGCTACGCTCAAGCTGGTCTCGCGTTCCAAGAGATGCCAGCCGAATATGCCCATGGTGTGACTCTGCCCGGCGGTGTCTCCTTCAGCGGTAAAAGCACCTCAGATCAGCAGGACTGAATTACCACTAATACTTAACTTACAGAATGGGATATCTTTCACTTTATTGTTCTCTATTACGAAGTAAATCGAATGGCCTGCGGTGGCGTGATGGGAGGCCTCGGCGGCGGCAATCCTATCGGCATCCCCCCAGTCATTAACCACGGGACCCGACAGCAGAAGGAGAAATGGCTTCCGGGAATTTTCCCAGGAGAAACTTCCTTTTGCCTTGGTGCCACGGAGCCTACTGGTATGCTATTTACAAGAGCGGTTGTGGTGATTATCGTGTTCGACAACTAATTGATCTTAGGCGGCTCTGACTTAGCGAATCTGAAAACGACTGCTCGAAAGACAAACGATGGCCATTACTATGTTGTGAGCGGACACAAGGTATGCCTTATGAATGCCAACACGTTTGACCCTAGACTTTCAGTTCAAGCCGCCCAATAATACGGCAAGACTGACAGTTATTCTAGAAATGGATATCGGGAGGTTTATCAGCTACACACATGACAACTGCCGTACGAACTGGTGGACCTGGCGCTGAGGGTGTCTCCGTTATTGTAATACCCCTGGGCTTACCTGGGGTAATACGTCGGAAGATTAAGAACAGCGGCTTCAACGCCGGCGAGACTGCGTGGGTTACACTCGACAATGTCCGGGTCCCAGTAGGAAACCTGATCGGGGAAGAGAACAAAGGATTTCAGTATCTGATGACAAGTCAGTGTTTCGCTCTTATGTAAAAGTATCGGCTGCAGCTGACATTTTCAGACTTCAACCGCGAGCGACTTATCATGGCCGTGGGGATGAACTCCCTCGCGCGAGTTTGCCTCGAGGACGCATGGGCTTACGCTCTGGATCGTCAAACTTTTGGAGAGCCTCTATTCTCTCACCAAGTCATCCGTCATAAGCTTGCAACCCTTGCCAGATATATCGAGTCTCACTGGGCATGGATCGAACAGATCGCGTACCACGCGAGGGAGACGGGCGATGTTGGCCCGGACCTGGCATCCAGAATCGCCCTTGCGAAGGTTCATGGCGGCCGTTTGCTCGAGCTTGCTAATCGTGAAGCTCAACAGATTTTTGGAGGGGCTGGTTATCAACGCGGTGGTGTCGGCTCCCGTGTGGAGCAGATTAGTCGGGACTTGAGGGTGAGTCTTGTGGGAGGTGGCAGCGAGGAGGTTATTACAGACCTTGCAATTCGACAGGAGATGAGACAGGCAGGCAAAAGAGATGCAAGGTTGTAATGAAGATGCTCTTGGGGTGCAGTGACACTCCTCGGGCTTGACTCCTTTATATCCTTAGTCGATGGGATCGGATGAGAATCGTTATTTTTTCTGTTTTAGTGAGCGACTTCTGAAATATGTCCGGGACTAAACCGACCGCTAGAAAGTGCGAAATAGGTCATTTGAGGATGAAGCTTATAAAACCTTGCTATCTTACCATTGATAGTGACAAATAGGTGGTGGTCGCTGAACACATGTCGACGAAATGAAGCGCGAGGTCAACATTCACGCTACCATGTCTACTTAAATGTTTGTAAAGACTGATTATATATAGTAAATAGAGGCAAACGTAGCCAACAAAATGCTCAACAGTAAAGACTATTCGCAACTTCGATGACACCCATTTGGGGCTCTCCGTCTTCGCAAATGCTGCAACCCCAATGCGCATATCCTTGCCCTCCAGAAGCAGCTCATTAAACGCTCGTCAATCCAGACCTCCAGAGTCATCTCAAATCCCCTCTCATTGTCATCGAGAATTGCGGCCAACATCCGAATCGACAGAGATAATCGTATCCCGAGTATTGGAGCGCGACAAAACTACTGCTTTGGATCCAGGCCTGGATTCTATTCACTTCGACCATGGAAACTTCGAAGCTATTCTTTCTACAAACCTAACTACAACGCAAGGGACATTAGACACTAATATGATGGACTCTGAATATCTTGCGCGAACGCCTCCGCAGGAGATTAGTATGAAATCTTTGGCAAATAGCTATTCTCTGTCCCCCACTAGAACAGTTGAAACTGAATAAACTCTACTAACAAGTGCAGCTTTTCGTATATTTCTATAGGTTTATTGGCGTTGCAGTAGTTAGCTGGCTTGTCACCGCTCGCGTTTATGGTACATGTAGATTTTGCATCTGGTGGAATAGTCATACGGTATGCGCCTCTGAAGTATCATGTATTATACTAGAATATTTAACCACTAATATTGTCTTTCCACGGAAACGATTCGTAACATACCCTTGAAGATTGACTACTAAATTGGTCGTTACCATGCTTCTAGTGATACTTGTTCTTTTCGGCCAAAGCGTCGTTCTCGAGGAAGACCTCAATCTTGGGTGTCATCTTGTGCTCGATATCTTCACAGGCGAACGCTAGCGCAATCCCAGCCACTCCAAAAGCAAGCGACGCAAGAGCCGCATTCCTATTGAATTGTTATTAAGTCAATTCAAGGCGGGAGAGGTTTGATATCTCGCGGAAACGAGTATTCACGACTTACCTGAGACCAAAGGCGGCCGAGTACTTATAGGCAGTGGTGACGGCATCGACAACTGCGGGAGTTGCTTGCTTGATCTTCGCTAGTGCCGCTGGACCACCAGAAATGACAGCGGCCGTGAGCTGATCTATGCCATCTTCAGGGAACCCAGCAGCCAGGGCAGCGGCGGGAATGAGTTTGTGACCTCGACTTTTGATGCCATTGCCAATGGCGCTCGAGTAAGAAGCAGACGCAACAGCGCCGCCACCGTAGCGAGCTAAACCAGCCAAGCCCCCCGATATCCCGAGGAATTCCTGAGGAACACCAAGCTGTGTGAAAGTTACGGCAAGGTATGCAGCCCATCCGTAGGATATCTGTCCGAGACAGACAAATGTAATCATCATGGTCTTGTTGTAGGGTGTAATAAGAGCCAGCAAGCTACCCCAAAGAACAAGAGAGAAGACGGATCCGATGAGAGTCCAGCGCCAGTGGCCTATCTTGTTTCCAAAAGCGATGAGAAGCATCGCGCCAAACGGCAAGCCGAGATTTGGCGGCAGAGTCAAGAGCATCTGCTCAGATGTGCTAGTGTTTGCGTCGAAGTAGAAGGCATCTTTTGAAGTCGTTAGAAAGGACCCGGGTACTTGGAAGACTGAGCTTACTTAGCATAGTGGGATAGATGACAGCAAGGCCGTAGAAGAATCCCACCACGATAAAGGACAGGCAGAAAGGGGCTGTGAATTCCCGACCATAGTGGCTCTTGAAGACGTGTGTGGGACAAAGCGGGTACTTGACGTTGGAGAATTGCTCCCAGAAGCCAAAGGCTACAATGAAAGCAAAACCCAGGGCAAAGCAGATGATGACTCTCTTGTCACTGGTCTCGAGATAACTCGTGTAGGTGACTGAACTTCAGTTAATAAGGTACGGTAAAGGGGGGTCAATAGCACTGACTTGCAACAAGCACCATAATGCATCCGGGTGTAAACAACAGAGCTCCAATCCAGTCCAGTCCTTTCAAGGCATCTCTCCACGGTACACCTCTAGGGTGTTTTGGTGGAACTTGAACGTATTAGTACGTATTTTGCGAGCGGTTTTCAGCCTACTGGTACTTACAGTAGAGAAACACGAGTCCAATGAAGGCCACGCAAGAGATGATGAATCCAGCCCAATAAATGAACTTCCACCTATCGTCGTCGTGGTTGATCACGGATCTGGCAACAATAGGCCCGATGATAATCATTATGTACACGAACCCATCGGCGAGAACGACACCGATATGGCGGTACCTATTGGGTAGCAGCTCTGGGCAAGCAATGAGAGCAACACCAGCTATTCCTGACCCACAACCGTTCAAACACAACCCAGCAATCAGCTGATAAGGGCGACCGTTGGATGTAGCAATAACGGCATAAGCTATGGCGTTGATGGCGTTGGAGAACAGAAGGAATGGTCGTCGTCCAAAAAGATCCGAGTTGGTGCTGAAAAGCAGGATTGTAACTGTTGCGGCTGATGTGATGCATGGTACCACCCAGTTTGCCAACTCGGGCTGTCCGAATCTTGTAAGGAGAGTGGCTGCGATATATGGCGTTGTTGGGGTTGCCCTGGGGGACATATCAGCGGCTGGTACGCAGGAAGCAAGAGAAAGTCTAGACATACCAGAAAGGAACGCCGAAACTCAATGAGAGCAGCTATGGTTTCACATTAGCCAGGTAAATGAAGTTTATGCTGAACGATAACTGACAAAGACGCAAAGCCAGGCTTTAGCCGTGACACGATCATCTCGAGGTCCATCGATCTCCAACTTCGCTTCGTTGGTAGGATGGCTCATATTGGCATCCTTGGCGTTCTCGACCATCTCGTGGGTTTCCATCTGAGAATGCTCGTCCTTGGAGGTTCTCGCAGCATTCGTCTCCATTATGTTGATGCCAACCACGGCCGAGGGTGAGTTGCGTTGAGAAATATTTCCTGACCACTGAAGAGCTAGGAATGAGTGATAGAGAAATCTTGATGGGCTCTGACGATCAAAACCTGGCCCAGTGATGTGGATATGCTGCCCTTGATAAGGATGAAGCTGCACAGAACCAACACTGGATATGGCGACGTAAAGATCGTAACCCTGGGCAAGATCATGAATGAGGTCTAGCCGTCTAGTCAAACTAGTCTGGACGACTCACTATCCTCCTTGCTATCTCATCCCAGCGAGACACGGACATTGAACGCCGTCTTCCCCAGTATTCGCTATTTGCCGCCCAAGGTCAGCGGGTCGAGCTCGTGAATCATTAGCGTTGTTATTTCTCCTCATTATGAAGCCATCCGAGCGCCTCCCCCGCATTTCCCCAGGCTTCTGAAGCTTGAACAGGTCGCCGGATGAGCCGGTGATTGAGTGCCCAAGATGCAGTTCACCTGGCGGAGCTCGGTGAAGCATGCCGCTCAAGGGAATGAGCTTTGAGCTCCCAAACTATGAGCTCCGGAGATATAGTCCGAAAATGAGGCTGGAATATTGGCTGTCAAGCTGAAAGATTACTGGCGTCCAGGGATATATTCTAGACTGCCTTGGTGTGGGATACCGCAAAGATGTGAAATGTGGAAACAAGGGAGCTGTGTGTCCAACGCTTACACCTTGACATAACCCAGATGAGCCAAAGTATTGCCTATGCAGAATGTACTTATGGCTGTACACCACTTTCACATGTGCAAAGGCATAATGCTCAAGCAAGCGTTCATTTATGTTTCAACCACTGCTGCTAATTACCGTATTTCTTCTAAACAACAAGCTTGCTACAGCACGTATGGTAGCAGTGGCTCAAGTGAGAAATCTGAATAGAATGGTCTACGAGAAGAGTTGGACCTGCGTGATTTGAAATGTTTGTCGCAGGCCTCATCTGGCCATCGAGCTGGCAGGTAATTTACTGTGGCAAACTCTCCTTGGTGTCATAAGAGCCATTCCAAGTTTAAGTGGTTATTCTTGATGGCTAGACTTAATCCCTCAGACCCGAGCGCTTGAAGGGGCCATCTCCGAAGGCGGTGCTCCTGAAGGGTCTATCCCAAATAAAATAGTAAGCTAGCTGAGAAGTTAATAGGCAAAATGCCTATTAAATACCGTTCGACTGAACAGCCACGAAGGTCTGGCGTGGCGGAGGATGCGTGTGAGCTTCTGGATCTAGCTCGTGACCAAAACTACATCAAACAGTCCAGCATTCCTGTCCAATACGGCCAAATAACGGTCGATTCATGCGGTGGCACTCAAAGATTCATGTTAGACATTAGCATCTTGACCATGGGCTGGTCATGTTCAAGCTAGGATATGCACAAGCTCGACTATCCAGGACCCTTGATCATAGCTTGGTCTGCACGGGTCTTTGTTAAACCGCGATAAGAAGCTATACAATGTCTTCCAGCCTTTTCCCTCTGTTATCTCTCCGGGAAGAGACCGTGCCAGACATGCCGCCGTTGGATGTTTTGTATAAAATAGTCGATCTGAAACCCTCAGAGTAGCTGTCGCAGCCGGCTACCATAATTGCGCTGTCCTCGAGTACGAAATACATCTATTTTGGAGCACCCCAGGACTGCTGAGAGCATGATGCGAGGAACTGTATCTACCAAGCTGCCCGGGGAAATCTCCCGTCGCTTGGAGGGTTTTGAAACAGAGCATTCCGTCTTCCCTCTGAGCGGGTCGACCTTCAGATCGGAATTACAACAACAATAGTTCAGAATTCTCTATGTCATCTGCTGAAAGAACTTGGAACTGACGTATTCTTAGATGAACTACACATCAAACCCGCTTCTGGCCACTGCTCATGTGCAACTACATCAATAGAGACATTACTGCATTACTGCCCCAGAGTTTCAGTCGTGGTTGTCAAGCTGTGAAAACACTCACAAGAGCTACAAGCCATCGAAATCCACGCTGCCGACCCGCATAATCAGCAACTCCACGGAGATAATCAAGCTCGTGGAAACTCAAGTTGACGATGAACCTCCGGATGGCGTGTATGCTACTCTGAGCCACTGCTGGGATGACCCAAGCAGATCAATGCCGACTTGAACAATGAAGAACACTCTCGCGGCTCGAAAACGGGGGATTCCACAAGATGAACTCTCCGCTTGCATTAACGACACCCTTCAGCTAAGTCAGCTGGTCGGGTGTAGTTTGACTTGGATTGACTTGCTGTGCATCATCCAAGACGACCACTCCGACTGGATGATAGAATCACAGCAAATGGCAGAGATATATTCGGTCTTCCACGAAAACCTCGAACACAGCTGCTGCCTTGATGGGCGTCGTCCCAAACATGACTTGCGGGACACATGCAGCAGGCATCTGGATTGATGACCTCCCGCGGGGTCTCTTGTGGACTGGATTACCAAGTTCTTGCCAGGAAGTGGTAGGATTGAAAAGTTAGCCAACATGGTTATGGATGTCACGGCAATATACCAATGGCACATGTAAACACAGCTTAGCCGAGGTGGAGACGGAATTATTGTTCTACAAGATGAGGTCAGAAAGCAGATTTCCTCGTCAAGAGTCCTCCGCCAGACAGAAAATGGGAATGTCATGACATAAAACTTGGCACGCGGCAACCTCTCGCAGGTCATCATGTTCTTACTAAAGTTATAAGCATATAGGAGAAGATTGGCTAACGTTTGTGTTACTATTAATGAAGTTCTTCGAGCGGTCAAAAAGTTAGGAGTTTTATAGTAACTTGTTGTCAAACTTGAATCATTCTTCCCAAGAAGTAACGGCCTATTCATGTGATTTTGCGTGCTTTGTTACGGGCTTCCCATTTTCCAAAACCCCGTAGTCGTATCCAAGGGTCATTTGGATGTTCTCTACGTCGATAAACGCAAGCTCGTCCGGCTGAATCTTTTCAATGTACTCGGGGTCTTTGAAGGCATCTTGGAATGCTGCGAAGTCCTTGACGTAGGCATCGCTGATTCCGTCAAACTCCAGCATCGGTCGTCCAGCAGCCTTGGCCATGGCCTCCCCGAGAGCCTTGGCCTCAGGAGTGGTGTGGTACTTTGTCACGTTAGGGACCAATGGTTTTAAGATGAAGGTCAGAAGGTCAACCTACTTGACGATACTCGACAACCCCATGACGCATCATAAAGTCGACGACCATAGGTCCGTGAACAGTTGTCCAGTGCTTGTAGAAATCGGCTTGTGACATTCCCTTCTTCCGTGGAATAAGGGTGGTAATTCGAACAAGGCCTTCGGTGGACATCTTGAAGGTTTGGGAAAGGAGATGAGTCGACTTTGATGAAATGTGCTGGGCAAAATCCTCTTTGTATTGCTTGATCAAGAATAAAGGCCAAGTTTGAAGTAATCATGGGATACCTAGGTCATTATGGACAGAAGTAAAACTGTGCTTTTGTACAGCAGTATCCGTTTCGAGAGATACCCAGCCATCCCCACCCTCACGACCCTCGGCATAAGATATCGTATTGACTTAGGAGTTTCGGGCAACGCTACTGCGAAGATTTCCACTTTTTTACTAAAATAGCCGAGATACTCTCATCTGGATGGTCACTCTATATTTCCCGGGAGTTTAGCGCTGGGTCGACTCTACTGACTCGATGCGGTGGACGTTGAGGTGTATGTGTCATCTACGAAGTATGATCTTACCGATATCCTTCGAACCCCTCAAAGTATCGGGTTTCAATCTCCGTGGTGTGGGTGGAGAAGGTGTCATGACCGTCCACCATCCCCGCGAACTTCCCCGCCACGCTGTTATAGCGGCGAGCTTGGTATTGTCCGTGTGAGGCGGGCTTTGATGCCCGTGTAGCTGACATACCAGTCGTTTTCAGTTCGATAAGAATATCTCGAGCTTTGGGTTGATGTTCTAGCCTCCTATATCTTGATGTCGAGACGTAACTAGACGTCACTTACAACCTTTGACTTTATTATCCATATCCAATTTTCTACGCTCTCATCTTCACATTCACGGGCTTTGACTAGTCTGACCTAGCCTACAAAATGGAAATCCCAAAGACAATGAAGGCAGCCCAATACCATCAATCTGACAACTCCTGCCACATCAATGTCATTCCGGTACCCAGCCCCAAACCATTCGAGCTCCTCGTCAAAACGCTATGCAGCAGTCTATGTCGCTCAGACTTGATGAACTTTGAGGCCGATGAGCTTGGACTCAAGCCAACAGACCCAAACACGCCTCCTATAACCCTTGGCCATGAAGCTGCAGGAGTTGTTGTGTCAGTTGGCCCAGAATGCTCTGGGTTTTCCGTCGGCGATGAGGTGGGTTTTCTCCCGTCGACAAACATCTGTTTTGACTGCGAAGCCTGCCAAGTACACCACATGTGGTGCGAGACGTACGGTGGATGCAAAATGCCCGGCCACGGTTGCGATGGATTTTTCCAGGAGTACATTGCGGTACACCACCGGAATGCTGTTGTTCTTCCAACGGGGCTTTCGGCTGTTGAAGCCGCGCCGCTATTCTGTGCAGGTGTTACAGGATATCACGGAATCGCAGACTTAGGGATTCCTGCTGGATCTTGGGTCGCAGTCATCGGTTGTGGTGGCCTGGGGCACCTTGGTAAGTCGAATTCAACTGCTTCCTGATGAAGAAAGATATTAATAGTAAACAAACAGCTATCCAATACGCAAAAGCAAAGGGTTACAGGGTCATTGGCCTTGACGTGGTTGATAGTCAGCTGGAGGAAGCGACCGAATGCGGAGCCGAGCACGTCTTTAATACGAAAACCAACACCGACTACGTCAAAGCCATCAAGCAACTGACAAACGGGGGGTGCGATGCTGTGGTAAACTACACGAGCTCGAAGGCGTCGTATGATCATGCTCCGAAGGTTCTGCGACCGAATGGGATTCTCATGGTTGTCGGACATCCCCAGCAGCCACTTACATTCACCTCCATCGACATCGCATTACACAAGTTCCGTATCTACGGAGCTTCCAACTCGGTGCCCTCTAATCTGAAAGAATGCATCGATTTCTCAGTTGAGCATGGAATCAAGCCCCATATTACATACTACAATAAGCTAGAAGATATCCACGAGATGATCGAGCTGATGCAGAGCGGCAAAGCGCGCGGGAGACTCGCTGTTCGTTTTGATTGAGGTTGGGCTCCTTTATTAGCTAGTTGAAATAGATAGTAATACCCCGACCACCTACTAAAGGCGCGTGCCTTTGCAATCACGAGCGATCCAACGAGTGACGAGTGACCGCGATACCCAAACCGCCAAGTAGTGCTAGGATGAGGTAGTGGCTTTAGCTTGAACTAGGCAGACTGCCCTAATCATTCGGTTCAACATCTCCGCAATTGAGTGAAGACAGAATCCGGGGAAATGGCCGCGGCTTCTTAAGGCCCCTGGCTTCCCCACAGTGCTCCCTCGTTCGCTCATGAAGGGCGTTGCGATGTTCACGCCCTTGTTCATGCATTCGATCATCGCAAGCCCGACGGCAAGAGACTACAACATATTCACAATCCGATCATGGACCAAGACACAGCATTCTCGTGGGAATCCTCCTTCCCATTGACTCAACAATACGAGAGTCTGTATCGGCCAGACGGTTCCAGAAAAGCATCAGTTACTCAGCTTGTCGAAGGCCCCAACAAGCCCCGCCAGTCGCGAAAGGAAAGTTCGCGGCAACTAGCCTGCACAAGCTGTCGAAGGAAAAAGGTCAAGGTGTGTTAACCTTCCGCAGTTGGTTTCACTTTGACATGGAATTCTGAAATTCGCAGTGTCATCCATCCACAGACGGCCGAAGTCCTTGCACTCTTTGCGCCAAGGTCGGGACAGAATGTGTCGTCCCCATCGTCGACGAGAGGAAGCTATCCAACTCTCGAAGACTTATAACCCAGCTTTATGGTCGCATTGCCGCCCTCGAATCCGAACTCGAAGAACATCGAAACATCTGCGCCACGAGCGACGAGAAAACTTGGCCCCCGCAACTCGATGTTCCCGACCTAGGGGCTAGCCCGGAGTCGTCTTCTGCTGCGTCCGAAGCGTCAAGCAATCCGGATAATATGATAGTGCGCCTTTGTGGTGGGCAAAGACAGCTCAATAGTGACCGTGCCGGGAGACTGCGTTTCTTCGGTCCGACATCAAGTTTGCACCTGAGCGAGAGTGTCACCAGCTCGGTGTTGATACGGGAACCCAACTCGAGCCGCGGTCGCTATCAATGGCAGGATACAATATCTGCAGACCTCCAGAATCATCTGTTCGAGCTTTATTGGAAATATCAGCATCAGGTCCTACCAATTATTCACAAAGAAGGTGAGCAGTCGTTGATCCGCTTACAGGAGATGTTCCATGAAGCTGACATCTAATGTCAAAAAGCCTTTCTTAACGATTTGGAAAACGGGCAGACGAAATACTGCAGTAAACTTCTCGTCTACTGTATATTGACAAGAGCAGCCTCGATATCTGAAGATCCCGAAATTAGAGCTCTCGCGCTGGCCGAAGATGACACGAACGAGGATCCTCCATTTCTAGTAAATCGATGTGCTACTCTTCTAGACGCGGAACTCAACAACCCTGGAATCACAACGCTTCAGTCGCTACAACTTCTCAGCGATATTTACTGTGTCATTTGTAACGATACAAAGGGTTGGCTTGATGCTGGTAAGCAATTGTCTGCCAAATTGTCGATTATTCGCCTCGTTACCGTGACTGACAGCCTACAGGCGGAGCGTGCCGATTGGCATTCGAGCTAGGGCTTCACAGTGACAGCAAAGGTCTTGGCTCAACAGCCCTGTCTCAGGTAGATCTTGAAATACGACATATTGCGTTTTGGAGCTGTTTCAGTCTTGATAGGTAGGCTCGTTTGCTTGGAGCGATCTGTCGTAACGAGACAATGCTAAACAAACCCGGTACACAGGCAGTGGGCTCTATACCTCGGCCGCCCGCAAATGATCAAAACTGACGACGTGACTGCAA
This sequence comes from Stylonectria norvegica, assembly GCA_014621405.1. Classification (NCBI taxonomy): domain Eukaryota; kingdom Fungi; phylum Ascomycota; class Sordariomycetes; order Hypocreales; family Nectriaceae; genus Stylonectria; species Stylonectria norvegica. The sequence goes on from JAANBC010000023.1 coordinate 65,704, forward strand.
AGAAGCCGGAGCACACATCGAGCACCTCGGAAGAGCTGGAGATCTCCATTGTTTGGGCTAATCTGCTCGAAATTGTCGGAGTGATATGCGATGCATTGTAAGCATACAATACGGCCCTTTCCAACTCTATCCAGTCAGACCCAAGACTAATGCGCCGCAGAAATGGTGTCCAAACCACCAAACATCGCGTGGCATCTTTAGATCAGAAGCTTAGAGACTGGAATAGTTCGCTTGACACCCCCTTTCATTACCACCGTCGCCAAACCCCTTCGATTTCTCTCCTCCAGTAAGTAGTTTACTCACATACACGAAGAAATTCAACTGACAAGCTACAAGCATGCAATACTCCGCCGCGGCGATCCTTCTACACCGGCCACTTGCTACTTTTGGGAGCTCGCCACCCAACCCGAGCCCAAGCAGCAAGGTATCGAAAGATATATGTGTTCACCACGCATGCTTGATTGCGCAATACCTCCAACACTACCAGGAGCACCACGGTAGTGTTCTCACAATGTCATGGATAGTACTGCATATGATAGCAACAGCCTCAACTACACTGATAGCTAATCTTTCGGAAAATGGGGCGGGATCCGGCGTCGCGAGACAACTGTCATGTCTCCAGACTTGTATTCGCGCCTTGACGGAACTGGAGAAGAGTCACATTCCTACACGGCGGGTCCGCAAAGTGATACAGCAAGCTATGAGAATATTATGTCTTGATACCAAGGTCAACAACGCCGCACCGTTGGATTGTGGCTCGCAGAGCTTAACAGAGGAAGCCGACTTTGCCAACTCGCATTTGGCTACGATACCTGCAGATGGCACAGGGAATGGTGCTATGCTAATGGCCGACTTTGCGATCGACTGGTCAGAGGCCTTCCTGTCTATTGATGAGTTTCTGCCGCCTGGGTCTCAGATTGATATGCTGCAATCATTCGAGTCGTTCCTGGCTTAGACGGAACGTTGATACCGAGTTTGAGCAGAGGAATCTAGATACCCATGGCGCTTGAATGACCATAATAATACGTAGTTTATAGCGTCTAGTCTCTCGCCAGTACGATTGAGAGAGTTCCGGACGACCGTCTCGTTGGTCCTCGGCACTCAAAATGGAGGTTGTGTGATGTTGGGAGAGCGGCTAGAGCTGAGCAACCTTGAAAGGAAGGTCGCTGAAAGCATTGCGAATCACAACCGGTTTGTTTCTCCTCAAATACGGTCATGAGCCCAAAAAAGGTCGTGATCGACAGCGGGGTAGTTGTTGACATCGAGGCGTGCCGAGGCGCACATCTGAATCACAGTACGAGCCCTTGCAGTGGCTTCCACATTTGACCTTTGTTGGTGGAGGGAATGAGGGGAAAATCAAGTTTCACAGACTCACATAAGAAGGCGACTGAGACTTGCAAGCGGAGTCGAATACTACATGTGTAGTATCTGAAGTTACTATAGCTACGACACAATGATCTATAATTCAGGAAACGAGGTGCCCATCCCAGACCTAGACCTTCTTACTCTTCTCTTTGGTAAGTGCGCTTGATCATGTAATTCTATCACATTATTCACAGAACTCGACATCAGACTCCGAGCACAGTCGTGCTGCTGAGGATACGCCGATCCACGCCGAAGCTGAAGATCCTCTCAATATCATCACCAAGTCGGGTGCTCGCGCTCTTACAAAACACTTTGCCTACTTCCTGCGCCACCAGTACGGTATAGGAAGACTGGGTCCTGGTAAGGATGTCGTCGTTACAGTCTCTACTGGTCAGTCGGCTTTGGCTTGTTTGTTCTATGGGGTTATAGCTGCAGAGGGTATCTATTCAGCAGCGTCGCCCTCAAGCACCCCAAAAGATCTTGCTCGGCAGATTACAGATGGGCCTGGGAAAGTCCTGGTTTGTAGTCCAGAGCTGAAAAGCTTGGCTCTCGAGGCTGCTGCTTTGGCTGGGCTACCAAAGCAGAACATACTTGTCCTAGAGTCTCAACCTGAAGCACAACTTGCCAACCTTGATAAAACTGTCACCTGCGACTTCAAGCATGAATTGGCCTGGAGGAAAATCACGGACATGAAGGAGCTGGAAAATAGTAGAATCTGCATCCTCTACTCTTCTGGGACCACAGGTCTTCCCAAAGGTGGAATATCGTCTGAAAACTCACTGCTCTGCTTCTGACTTCAAATAGGTGTTCTAATTTCCCATTACAATATGGTGTCAGAAGCTGTCCTCGCTTCAGCCATCAACCGACCCGTTTACGACGAATGGATATCCCAGGGAAGGGAGTTTCACAAGAGAACTCTGGGTCATCTACCCACGGCGCATATCGCTGGCGTCCAAGGCTATTTCGTCAACCCATTCTTCGATGGTGGGATTGTTTATTGGATGCCTTTCTTCACTTTCGACAAATTCCTTCATCACTGCAAAGTCCTAGAGATAACTGGTTTCTTCACGGTTCCGCCAATCTTTATGGCAATTGCAAAGCATCCTGCAGTGAAAGATCACTTTAAGTGCATGAGACAAGCCGTAAGCGGCGCAGCTCCGCTAAGCAAGGATCTACAAGAGGCGGCTAGTAGAAAGATGGGAGATGCTTCTGTCACTCAAACATGGGGAATGAGTGAAACCACTGGTGCTGTCACACACACGCCGCCTAATCGGTCAGATACAATGGGAAGTCTGAGTCCACTGCTGCCCAATATTTTGTTAAGGTATTACATGTGCGATGCTTGAGCGTTGTTACTTGTAATGCTAACGTATTTTAGGCTTGTTGACGATGATGATCGTGATGTCCAACCAGGAGAACCAGGTGAAGCCTTGCTCAAAGGCCCTATAATCACGAAGGGTTATCACAACAATCCCGAGGCCAACAGAACCGCATTCACGTCTGATGGATGGCTTCGCACGGGAGATATTCTAAGGCTAGAGAAGGACCTACTATATCTGGTGGATAGGAAGAAGGTAAACCAAATAGCCACGCAATAGCATGCTATTACAAATGTCGAACTGACCATACGCATCAGGAACTAATCAAGTACAAAGGACTCCAAGTTGCTCCCGCCGAGCTCGAAGGTGTCCTCACTTCTCACCCAGGCGTCGCCGACGCTGCTGTCATTGGCATTGTTCGTGGTGGCACGGAAGTACCAAGAGCGTATGTGGTACTCGCCGCCTCGGCTGAAGGCAAAGTAACACATTTAGACTTGGCCAAGTACGTTAAGGAGAGAGTGGCGGACTTCAAACAACTGAGAGGAGGCGTTGTACTTCTTGACTCAGTGCCGAGAAGCCCTGCTGGTAAGATACTGAGAAAGGAGCTACGGGAACTTCATCGGCGTGAGGCCTCAGAGAGTTCAAAGCTCTAAGCAGCCGCTCCAACAGCAACTCAGTCAGCTAGGTGTATTGAAAAGCTCTGAACAGCCTGAAACCAGACTCTCGTGATCGTAAAAGAAGACCACTTCGACCGTGGGAGTCATGTGACGTGCATTCGCTTGGCTAATAGCAAATCTCCCGAAACAGGCCATTCACACCGTCCATGTCTCTTACATCTAACCTCCAAAAGTTTACTTGCTCTACAAAATGTTATCTAGACTACCGCGACTTGGGTCAGGGAAAAGTGCCTCGCTCGTTGGGTTAGCTCCAGAGCGAACCAGCCCCGGCGCTGCTGGGCTGGGAGCGTCATTGACGAGATCCTCGTCACATACCACGTCGCATAGGGAGACCACTGGTCGTTATGTGATGCCAGCTGAATGGACGCAGCATACTCGAACACTGATGATATGGCCGGACAAGACATCGATCGACGACGAAGACATATTAGAGGCAACGAGACAGGAGGTTTCGTCGATTGCAAATGCGATAGCTCGCTTTGAGCCGGTCACTATGTTCACAAAGCCGTCGAATACGATCAAGGCTCAAAGTACCGTGGCCGAGAATGTTATCGTGGTGGAATTGGAAGCAAGTGAGCTGTGGGTTCGCGACTCAGGCCCAGTCTTCGTGCACGATACTACCGATGGAAGCCTCACCGGAGCCAACCTCAACTTCAAATACTGGGGTGGGAAGCTCCCCGAAAAAGGAGACTCGGATGTTTCAGAAGGTATTTTGTCAAGCTTGGGTGTTCCGCAATTCATTGCACCACTTCAGGCCGAAGGTGGAGGCATCGAAATCGACGGTGACGGCACGCTCTTGGCTACTGAGAGCGCAATCATCAACCCCAACCGAAACCCAGGCATGAGCAAGGAACAGCTAGGAGCAGCGTTGCAGAGCACCTTGGGGATCGAAAAGGTGATTTGGCTCCCAGGAGTGAAAGGGCTCGAGATGACGGACTACCACATCGACGCCTTGGCCCGCTTCACCTCGCCCGGAAACATCCTGCTAAGCAAGCCTGGAAAGGGTGCTCTATCCGTCTGCGTCAAGGCTTACGCAGAAGCGAAGGAAATCCTCCAAGAAGCGACAGACGCCAAAGGAAGGCGATTCATTGTGGTGGACATTGTCGAACCGGAACTCGCGCTGATGCCAGGCAAGCATTACGATGTGACGGTTGCGTCCTATGTCAACTACCTCCTTGTGAACGGAGGCATAATTATTCCTCGATTCGATGTGCCAGAGGTTGATGTAGAAGCTTTGAAGATTTTCCGGCAGTTGTTCCCAGATCGCGAGATTGTACAAGTTTACATTAACAACCTTCCGAAGCTGGGAGGAGGGATTCATTGCGCAACGCAGCAGGTCCCAAATGTGTGATTTGAAAGCGTATCTTTCTTGGGGGAGCCGAATCTATGGCTAATATCTTCAGCCAGAGAGCCGTCAACTATTACATATGGGTTTTATAGCAATTGCCACTCTTCAACACATCTTGCAGCCATGATGATGTTGGCGGGTCTAGGGTGATCATCGCGTGAAAAGAGTGAGAACAACAGTTTCATGGAAAGTAGTCACAGATATTATTGGCAAGTATTCTATGACAACAACGCGTAGTCGGCGCGATAGAAAATCACTTTAAGTGAGTTTAACTTTAAGCTAATAATAAAGCATAATTGAAATCTCACGACCTACAGCGTGGTTACATCACAAAAAATGAGAAACAATCGCGAGGCCCCTCTTCCCAAAGTTCCATATTAGCGCACGATTAGCCCGCGACATTTTGGCGGCCTCACCACTTTTGTTCCAGGTCGCCCCAACTTCGAAGGCATATTCGCGAGCACGGCTACGAATACACATTGTTGATACTATGCGAATGCTGTACCTTCAACTATTCCAAAACGTCATGCGAGGCTGTTATGAGGTATCCTGTCCATCTTGTGTGACAAACCCCGCACTCAAGGCTGAATGATCGCCGCTGTGCCACAGCAGCAATCACACACAAACATGAGCTATGATACCAGAATAAAAATAGAAGCTTTCCTCATCCGGCAAGGCTGAAACGCAAGAATGAGCACTGTTACGACGATTGCCAGGGTGTTCTCGAGGCTGTGGCCCCTCCAATTGGCTGGCAGACACACCATTTACCAAAGATCCTGCTTCCACAACGCGGAGCTACCCTGTCATGGAGTTCAGCCCCCAGCCATCCACGACCAGGATGGAGGCCTCTAACGCCGTGCGGAACACTTATTTCAGGGCGTGACTGCTATTCTAGAGCTGACAGGTTCGTCCGAGACTGCCACTTAATTCTGCTTCTGCTGTTTACCCCTCACCTCCCGCTCGAGCTTCACCAGCTTCACCAGCTTCGCCAACTTCGTCATCTCGCAAGACACGAGACACGAGACACGAGCCATGAGCCATCAGCAGTCGCCCTACGGCCAAGGCCCGCCTCAGGGTGGTGCCCCGTACTATCAACAAGGCCCACCCGGTCAGCCCCCGTATCAGCAAGGCCCTCCACCGCCGGCCGGCCAACCTCCGTATCAGCAAGGGCCTCCGGGATCCGGTCAACCGCCGTATCAACAAGGACCACCGGGTTCAGGCCAGCCTCCTTACCAACAGCAGCAGCAGCAGCAGCCGTACCAAGGATATAATCAGCAGCCTCCGCCAGGCCAGTACCAACAAGGCCAACAACCTCCACCAGGACAATATCAAGGCCAGCCGCCTTACGGTGGTGGACCTCCTCAGAACCAGGGCCAGTACCCTCCCCAAGGCCAGCCCGGGCAGTACCAGAACCAGCAAGCCTATCCGCCATATGGACAACAGCCTGGAACTCCATACGGCCAGCAGCAGGGCCATCCTCCGCCACAGGGACCTCCCCCGCCGCAGGGACACTCGCCGGCGCCCTACGGCCAGCAGCCCCCATATGGTCAGCAGCCGCCTCACGGACAGCAGCCTCCATACCCGCCGCAGCAGCAATACGGCGGTGGCCCTGTAAGTTCTCCTACTTGAAAGATGTGTTCCAGGTCTATGATGCTCAGGGAATCTTTGCTAACCTCATTCTCCCTGTAGCCACCGGCCCAACAATGGCAGCAGCAGCCTCCCCAACAGCCGTACGGCTACAACGTGCCTCCCGCTCCCGCCTCTCCAGGTTACGATCCGGCCCAAAAGGCTTGGGCCCAACATGTCGACACGGCTTCCGATGTCGAGGCGGTCCGGAAGGCCATGAAGGGGATGGGCTGCGACGAGCGCGCTCTGATCCGCGTCTTCGCCAACCCCAAGTACACCAACCCCTGGGCCATGGCACAGCTGGTGCGTGACTACAACAACCGCTTCATCCGCGATCTATCCAAAGACGTCGAGAGCGAGACACGGGGGAATTTCGAGACGGCGCTTCTAGCTCTGATCCGCGGCCCTCTCGAGAACGATGTCCGGGTTCTCGCCAAGGCCCTGGACCGAGCTGGCACAGATGAGGACGCGCTCCTGGACGTGCTACTCTGCCGGTCCAACGCAGATATACGCGCTATCGAGGCCGAGTACAAGCGGATCATCGGTCGTGATCTACTTGTAGATATCAAGGACGACGTCGACGATTCACTGTTCCGCATGTACAGCATGGTCTTGAGTGCGACCCGCGCTGAGAACGGCGCCCCCATCAATCCCGCCGACATCGATCAGAAGGTATCGGAGCTGCACCGGGCAACAGAGGGCACCATCGGCGCAAACGCCATCTCCGTGGTGCAGATCCTCACCAGCTCCAACGACGCGCAGATCCATGCCATTAGCGAGGCCTACCAGCGCAAGTACCACCGCAGTCTGGAGGACGTCATCGAGAAGGAGTTCCGCGGCGATATGGAGGATGCGCTGCTGCGGATGCTCACCAGCGCCATGGACAGGGGGAAATCGGACGCCGAGAGACTGAGAGACCCTCTGATGAAGACGATACGTAAAGACAGGCTGTTCATCAACCGGGTGCTCTGCCTGTACTGGGACCGGCCTCGACTGGAAGCCGCCAAGGCGGCCTACCTGAAATGGTATCGACGTCCCTTCTCCAAGGATGTCAAGGATTTGTTGAGCGGAGACTATGAGAATGTTATCCTAGCTCTGATCGGGGAGAAATAGTGATGGAAGTTAGTGGTCTGGAGGACCCTTTATTACTCTCCTAGCACTCACGACTCGAACAAGAAATGACGTGTATATAGGTATTGGTAGATGTGGAAGTTAATGACCAAGGTATACACCTGTCGAAGTTCACGGTCGTCAGACGAGGCTCACGCTCGGCGACACTAAGTAGAATACGAGCGTAACAGCGTAGCTTATTTCCAAATACAAATCCTTCGAAACGTAGTGACTAGATCGAAATGGGAATACAGAGATTAGTCATCGTGAATAGTGAAGGAAAAAATGTAATGTAGTGTCTTGTTTCTTTCTCGAGTGACAAGTCTGTTCTGGTAGACTCGACTGTCCTGATTTCTAAGTTGCTATGATTAGCACCAAGACTCATGTTTCAAGGAAGCCTCAACCAGGTTACTAAATAAGTATCATTTGGAAGTTCTTTGACGCATTCTCCGTATCGAAGATCTAAAATAGGAGGATATTCTACACAACTGCGCGCGTCGTTCTGTCGCAGCGTATTTACTCTCGTTTGGCTATTCAAGTGTGCATTTTATCAAAGCTTCGCTAATACTAGGCTAGCATATGGGATGATTACGAACCTTATGAGCATGAATTGAGAAATGATCAAAACGATGTTGGTCGTGAACGGCAAACAGAGCTGCGCGCCTGCGAATGATAGGTCAATCCTTTAAGCCATTTGAAAGCTGAAGGTGATTCGATTGAGTTCATTGTCTAGATATTGACATAGTTCAATTCTCAGAGCATGTCAATCACGGTAGCGATGGACCTATGAAGTGTGTCTCAAATCACATAGTCTATTGCGTGTCTATCTCTATCGCTACCATTTTCTAGAGATCTTCACTCCTGCCTAGTCTCCAATCCGCTTGCCAGTGTAACATGATAGAAGGCTTTTTTCCAGACCTTCTCAAATCCTCGAGCGTCTCCGGTTGTGCGGGATCTGCTTGCTGGGCCGCGCGTAACTCTGACTTCTCGACGACTCGGCTTCTGAGCTGGATTACTCTGACGTTGTCCAGTAGAAGAAAATTTTGCGGTCGTACAGGTCAGCTCTAGATGTTCCATGAACTTTATACAGATTCTCCAAGAACTCTGTAGCTTGGAGATCATTGGGCTGTATCGTAACATGACTGCAGTTGTAGGTCGTCGCCCATAGTCTAAGATTACCATGGGTTGCGATCTCGGTGGTAGTCTCAGTGACCGTGATTTCGCAGCTATTGATACTCTCAAGCACCTGCTGCATCGAAGTGAGTTCCGGTTGCTGCATCGAAGCGAGTACCATCTCCTGCGACGCGAGTACCATCTCCTGCGTCGGAGTGGGTTCCGGCTGCTGCATCGAAGTGAGTTCCGGCTGCTGCAACGAAGTGAAATCCACCTCCTGCGTCGAAGTGAGTTGTTTCCAAACGCCTTGGCCCTGATCGTTTGGTGGGAGGGCTGGGTCATGCTCGGTGGACATCACGTAGTTCTCGCTTTCGTTATCGCTGGAGTTAGGCATAGTTGCTGTAGAACTGGCTGCTGGTTGACTTGTTGGTTTTTGTATCGGTGGTGATTGAGTTGATGGTGGTCGAAGGTGAAGTTGTGAGTGGAGGAACTCATTGCTGAGGAGAAATCCAGCTGCCTTTTAATATTCCTTCCGTGATGATATTCAATCTCTAATATTTCTTGTTCACCCCATGTTTTACTGAACAAATGTGAATACCCGTGCGTTCACTATTACTTGTTTACTTTATGTTTCACTGGACAGAGGTGGTTCTCTCACGCCTCATGGTGAATCATGATGTTTGCTGAACAAGCTTGGCTCTACATGTTTCAGTGAATGCAGCTTTGTTAGTAGAACGAGTGATCATAAGATGTGTCCGCCGCAGTTGTTGGTTGAAGCAAGTGAGCCATGTGAACACATATTGCCCCGGCTGGTAACAACAATGTGGGTAGGTCTTTGACTACTAAGCATGAACAGGGACTGCTCAATGTGTGAGCAGTCTCTAGTGTCCAGACACACCACCTGTCTACTTTCACCTATCAAGCGAAGCGTCTATGTGAAGAGTGTTCCGGAAAAAGAAAGACCATGTGTCGTCCTTGTCTGGAAACATTACACATACACTTTGCTATACATAAGCTTTCCTTGAGGCGGAACTCGGAATGAATAGAGCTTTCCACGCTCTTCTCAGTACGGGGCACTTTAATCGGGCTTCGCCACATCTGTTATCTACTTCCAATAATGTTGCCATACTTTCCAGCTTGTTACACTATCGATTACCTATTCTATGCTTCTTCTACGACTACTCATCACAAACTCGACTTACGATGTGTTTATGCGGAGTTCAGGCATCAAATAGTACCAAATGTGAATTCACAAAGGCTCGACTTACTCACCTACGCATAAGAAGGTAGAGTGCTGTTAGCACTGATAACACCGCTCAACATGGTATCATAGTTGATCACGAGGTCCTCGTCCGCATGGAGATCCTGTTGCACCCAGATCCCCTCGATCCCATCTCTGACTCCTTTCATGCTACGCATAAGGGAGTCCCTTTCAGTTCTTTCAATCAGCGCAAGTATGAGCGATCTTTGTTCCTCCGTCTTTGCCTCGCACCCCAAAACAAAGAGGGGGAAGAAATGGTGGCAGCTATGATACTGAACAGGTGCAGCAAAGGCCCTTTCTACCAATGCCTTCAGTTTTGATGTTGGCCCTCCCGAAGCACGTATCAGATAGATCAGCGTCGAGACCTGGTACAGCTCTATCGAGAGCAAGAGGTTGTTATCCGGCGAGGCCCAGGTTTCGGGTGTGGATGATCCGTCGGGGAGGGTTCTGACTTGCATTTCTAGTTGTGCCATGCGAGCTTTGTACTCCTCGTCCTGGCTTGCGGGATCTAGTGGGTCGAGAAGTGTGGAACAAGTCTCCGAGAGTAAGTCTAATATCGCGTGGGCAGACCTTGGAGAGTGTGGTACCTACATTAAACACAGGATGAGCATTTGACAGCCAACGAAGGGAGAGATGGAATATGAACTTACCGTTCTGGCTTTCTCAATGGGAAGATCCTTGATGCCGCTAGCCTCAATCTTGCTGGAGTTCGTGGGTTCTTTCACCACTGACTTGTGTTGCCAATGCCGCATTGTGAATCGAGACACTGCATCGTGGTAGCTGACCCAATCCACGAGAACTCCAATATCTGGTTGATCTGGCAACTGGTCGAGGCGGGTGCCACGGACGATTTCCAGTGCTCCTTGGATATACCACAGCCATTCGCCTGAGCTTTCCGAGGGTAATTGGATCTATAAACTAGAGTAAGCCCGACGGCGAGGTTTTATAGGGAGAGTTTTCCCTAGCATACCTCAAAAGTACAGAGAAGCATGCATGTAGCTACGTGCTGGGCAGCCTCGATTGGGTCTAGAGGACAGTCCCTCGCTGAAGCAGAGAGGGCCTGAAGGGCAGCAACCTTGAACTGCACAGCTTCTACTTGAAGTCCGCTGCGGTGGAGCGAAGAAACAGCAAGTAGTGCATAATAAAGAGCGCCCCCTGGAACCGTATCATACGAGATGGCCAATCGCATAAGCACATCTCGGATGGGTGTGCTATTTGGATAGAAAGAGATCAACACGCGGTGAGCAGCTTCGTGAACTAGTAGATAGACTGATTAGGCCGGGGTACTTCCAGCATTTTGAAGAGCATGGGCCTAAGACTTACAGTATTCAACTAGGTCTATTCGCTTCGACGTCAACTGTGGTTGCCTCTGCGGTCTGCTCCATAGAGGCTGTCGAACATAGTACGGGGCCCGGGGAGAATTTGGCTGGGACAAGTAGTGATGATACATCGCAACATCCCACCAGGTGGTATTGATGAATTTAACGTGATCGACCGTTCTACGAGCAACGGTGCCTGTGGAGGGCCCTCGGCCAGTGATGGTGCGCCTCTTGTCATTGTCTCTCGGCCACGACAAGCGCAGTCCATACCCTTGGCACTGCCGACGAACTCGAGCACAGTTCTGACATCTGGGTAGGGCTCGATCGCACTGGACCTTTCGGTCTGTTCAGAGGTCAGATGCTAGGTAAACATATACAGATGCTGAATTCACAGTGTCATGACTTGCCTTTGCACGTCCAGCAGCCCGTGATGGCCTTCAGCCCCTTGTTGGAAGACATGGTGTTACGTCTTGTGAGCTGCGTTCAATCTCCACAACGAGCGGTATTGCGTTAGTTCAGGATGAAGATGATCAACCAAGACTGATGGAAGAGAGCCTGTTCTGTAAACGTCGCAGAAAGTTGCCAATGGTCCGCATGGAGCTGGTGCCCGATTATATATCCAGACACGCAAGCGGCGAAGGAAGCATGCAATGCAACAAGGTTCTACCAATCAGATCATGTCAGCAAGATGACTCTCGGCCCACCCGGGGCAACTTTTTGCGAGCTGAGTCTAGCCGTTGATCGCAAGTTATGTACTAGTATAGCTTACAACAGGGATCGTGCAGGAGCTAAGACAGGGTTGGTAAGAAGCATCGTGATATAGCGGGTCTGGAGATGCCGGCGAATGATGATATGTCATCAATCGAAATGCGCAAGAAGGTTAATTCTGAGCAGTTTACATACGTACCTTATTAAGAAACGTGGTGGTCCAACGACTGCTACTTACTAGCAAAAGGGGATCTGAAATGGAGACGTCCTTCAAATTCTTCAATGAAATACTGTAAGGGTTTCAGTGTTTCACGGTGCTCGTTATTACTTGTTAGTCCGTACTGAAGATGGGACATACTCACGGAGCGTACCTCATAGTATATTTCCTACTACAAGAGGGGTCGTCCTTCGAGACATATTGCCCCACCTTGTTTAACCAAAGCGGACATGTAGTGCTGGCGTAACGTATAGAGCCCCCCAGTCGTATTCCATGCCAGTGTTATCATGTTGAGATGCTTCCCAAACATCTAATTCAGTACACCGTACACAGCGTACAAGTCAAGAGGACCTGTAATATTACAAGTTTACTTTTTTAATATGTAAGATGAGCGATAGCTCGGACACGACGATTTCGTAGATCTTTCATCTCCCTACGTAAGGTCACCTTCCAAGTAACTATTTTCAGGTACAAACATATGTGCCACCTGCGCGTACCGTGATAACAACAAATTCAAACTTTCTAGAAGAATAAAAAGGAAGACGAACAAGAGACTGTTGTGCTGTATGGAAGGGAATAACGTCCAGGTAGACAGCGGCTTATGAGATATAGCGGCGATGAGTAGGAGAGACATGACGTCGTTCCCAAGTAGGTAGTAGGCCCTCGGCATTTATCAGCCTCTCTAACTAATAATCGTAAGTGATTCCGCAATTGCCAACACTAAACTGAATTCGGAGAAAAGGTCACTTTCCGCGAGGTTAGGGTCCGCAGTCCAACGACGGGGCCCGGGCGCTTGCGGGCTCGCGAGCCGAGGGCCTGCGGCCACCTCACGCGTGCCTGAAATGTAGGTTCAAGACACACTGTCTGAATGCTTGTTTTGTAATACAAGTGATTGGAAATCAGAAGTGAAGGGCCACGCCATATGAAGCGATGCAAAACGTTACCAGAGTTAGTTATACATATCCATATATAAAGGCAGTACATCGCTGCTATTGTTGTCTTGAATAGAACATTAAGCAGTTTCAGCAATACTTACAACTTACAACCTACCACCTTTGATCCCGACGAACAAATTTTCCAAACAATTCACAATGGCTTCTTATCTCGTAACAGGCGCCTCTCGTGGCCTAGGTGTAAGTGCCCACATTCGTGAACGAATAACTCGTCCATTCCCCCAACAGAATCTAGGTGGTAACTAACCCTGATGGCTCCAGTTTGAGTTCATACGCCAACTCTCTGCCGATTCCAAGAACACTGTCATTGGGCTTGTTCGAAACAAAGCAGAAGCTGAAGAGAAAGCCTCAAAGGAGATTGGGCGATCAAACCTTCACTTTGTCCAAGCCAGTCTTACAGACTACGATTCGTTGGTTGTAAGTCACTGAATTAATATTGCAGATTCGACCAGCTCACCCATTTATTACCTAGAAATCTGTGGGCGAGGTCTCTAAGATCACCGGCGGCTCTATCGACCACATTATTGCAAACGCGGCAGACCTGGGCACTTGGTCTGGATTCGACGCCTTTGGACCTCTGTGAGTCTAGATTCGCTTCGAGGATTTTCGTCAAAGTAACTAACAAAGTCTGAAAATCCAAGGGGAGAGCAGCCAGCAGAGCTTGAACGGGAGCTTGTGGACATTTTCAAGGTTAACGTGGTCGGAAACATTCATCTCTTCAACTTGTACTTGCCCCTCCTCAGCAAAAGCCAAGTCAAGAAGGCTATCGTCATCTCAAGTGGCGTAGCGGACAACAATTTGACGACGGACCTCGTCCTCCCCCTGGGTGGCCCCTATGCCATCAGCAAGGCTGCTGTCAACTCGGCCGTAGCCAAGTTTGATGCAGAGCACAGGAAGGATGGCATTCTCTTCCTGGCAGTTTGCCCTGGGTTTGTGAACACAGGTCACTTTGACAACTGTAAGCCAACACACTGTGCAGCTTACTGCGCGAGTCCTACCGTACCTGAAAATAGTGGCTAACATCTCAATAGTGACCGAAAAGCAACAGGCTGCCGCTGCTTCCGTAGGTGCTGCATTTGCCAAATACCAGCCAAACTTCACAGGTCCAGCTACCCCCGAAGATTCTATCAGGGACGTCCTGTCTGTTATTCACAAGTCGTCTGTCGCTGGAGGGCAGGGAGGACAGTTCCTGTCGCACTTTGGAAACAAGCAGTGGATTTGAGAGGTGGAAGCAAATATTACCTGCAAAGTTGAGGCTTCAACAAGTATGCATAGAACGTTCGAGATTGCTCGAATACTTTAGATAGACGAACATAGTTTGCTAAAAAGACTCAGTGCCATTGAAAACTAAATTTATCCACGTCAAATGGCGTGAAATTAACAAAACCGATCGCATTTTGTAGCGGAGGCAAAAAGTGTCGCAGGAGAAATACGATTCGTGGGCGAAGACTTGCGCAAGGACGGAAACGGAGCCAACAATTGATAATTAGACAAATTATGGAGTCCGTGACCATACTTGAAAGTCAACAATTACCCCTGATCTGATTTATTTTTGAGATTACCCCCGTACTTTTGTATTGCCAAATATATCTATGTATAACTTGGAACCCGTTGCTCACCGAGGATTTCGTCATTCATCAAACACCTTCCCGGGATTTAGGAGCCAACTACACATTGGTCTCCTGTCAGCATACCTCTCATGTCGTTATTGAGTTTGACTTACTGAGGATCCAAGGTTTCCTTCAGGGCCTTCATAACTCCAATCGTCGCGATGCCAAGTTCCTTTTCTAAGCAGTGCTACACGCAGTTAGCAACCTCAGAGCACATAATTGCCCAGGAGAGAGCAACTAACTTTTTTGCCAAGACCAATTCCGTGTTCTCCCTAGATTGACTGTTATTTGACGACTTGCCTAAGGGGCACGTCGACTAGAGCTTACTGAAACGGTGCCCTCCATCTCCAGCGCCTTGTCCATCATGGTATCAACGCAGTTCTGGACTGCTTTGCGGTCTTCCGCTTTCCCAGGATCATACATGACAACTTGGTGGAAATTGCCGTCGCCGACATGACCGAGCACGCTGGTGAAGAGGCCAAGCTTGTTCGCTCTGTCTTTGGATATCTCTGCAAAGGTCAGCTTGCAACCAGCAAAGCCTGCGCTTTACCTACCAATCAGTTCGGCCATTCTAGAAAGAGGTACTGCGACATCAGTTGACCAAATCTGGGTTCCTTCAGGCCGTGCAGCTAGAGAAGCCCATAGGGCTTGTTTTCTGGCAGACCAAAGGGATTCCATCTGAGTTTCGGTGGTGGCCGTTTCGAAAGAATGGCACTCATGGGACCGTGCGATGTCATGCGCCGACTGCATACTGTCTCGGACTGTATTCTCTGTGCCGGAGAACCTGGGATTATCAGCTCAACAAGTAAAACAAATATCACATGCTCGTGTAGCCCTTACTTGAGAAATAGTGTCGGGCATTCGTCCCATAACCTCCCTCCCGCTCCACCGGATCGGTTAATTATTTCCATCTGGACATCATCCATCAATTCCAAGGCAGCTAAAGGAACGCCCTTTCGCATCATCTTGAATGCTGCATCTGCTGCCGCTTTGACAGTTGAGAAAGTTGCTGTCGCCACACTAAAATGTGAGGGTACAATGGCCAGCTTTAGTGTCACCTCCGTAATGATCCCTAATGTGCCTTCAGATCCAGTGAACAGCGCATTCAGATTATACCCTGCTGAGGTTTTCCGTGGGCGATGTCGTGTCTTGATGACCGATCCATCAGCGAGAACTACTGTCAGGTTGACGACGTAGTCCTTCATCGTTCCGTATCTCATTGCGTTTGTGCCGCTGCAGTTTGTGGCTACCATTCCACCGATGAGGGCCGTCGGACTGGGATCGAGAGGTAGAAACAGTCCTGTATCTTTTATGTCATTGTTGAGATTGACCCAATTGACCCCGGGCTGAACCACCACGTCCATGTCTTCGGGATGGAACGCGACGATTTTGTCCATGGCAGAGAGATCGATACAAACACCCGAATGAGGAGAGCTGAAGTTACCCTCGACGCTAGATCCTGCGCCGTAAGGGACCATCGGAACTCGGTAACTGGAGCATATTCGTGCTATGGCCGAGACCCCTTCGGTAGTCTTGGGCAGGATTACAGCCACAGGTCGGACATCTGAGTTTGAGGTTGACCACTCTGAGTAGCCATGTTCCTCTAAGTCACTCTCATCAATGCTGACTGCATCTTCTCCGAGAAGTTTTCGAATGTCATCTACCGCCTATGACCATTAGATAATCGGTTCACGTAGTTTGGGAGATATAAAGGATCACACCTGGAGCATGGTCTTTTCGTCTGCATATTTGGATTGAGCCAGGGAGCGCTCTCTAGCGGTATTCCGCCACCGTGGAATTTGCTCATTTGTGAAAGCTGAACCGGTTGCATATGCAACTGTCAGCCCAGCGACCAAACTGCCAGCTATGAAGGCCCCTATTGTAGGTGCCAAGGGCGTAGAACGACTATTCCGAGGTTGCGATGACGAGATTTGGCGGACCCCGCAGCTATTTCGCTTGTTGAAGTAGCTTTGAGGCCGCTGTCTGAGAGCTCCGAGGCTCAACAGGTTTCTCATCATAAATAATGATAGATACGAACAGATGATGATGTCGGCTTTTGAAGAAAGATGGGAGGCTAATTTGATGAGGCTACACGCAGTAGAATTGAGCACCTCGGCTTCGGATATTCCCAAAGAGGAAGGATCGGACCGGAACCGCATCGGAGCGGATATATGTGGGGTATTCGGGGGCCGAGCGCCGGATATTCCTCATTAGGAAGCGGAGAGGAGACGTGCAACTCCAATGGCCTCACCTTGTCAAGATAAATCATGGGGAATCTGGGGTAGCTCCGCGGGGAAGGAAAACTCGGATGCTTAAAAGGACAAGGCCTGGCCTTGTCCTTTGACTTGATCTTGACCTCATCTTTCAATCATCTCCAGCTAAGTTGAATGATCAGAACGCGTCGCCATGTCCCTCGAACATGCCCCCACTGATGGTTCTCTTGGCGAAAAGGCCCATGCGGCTACTCTCGACCATGCAGACCCGCTGAACGGCGAGATCATTGAGCTTGATGAAGAAACCAGTAAACGTCTCTTACGCAAGATCGACAGGCGCCTCATGCCCGTGGTACGTTTCCATCCTCGGGCCCTTCCCTAGCTAATCCTTACTACACAATTGGCTCCCGGGTGTCTGACACGATTTAGCTATGCTTCACCTATGCCTTACAGTATTATGACAAGGCCATCCTAAGCCAAGCCGCCATTTTTGGGCTCCGCGATGACCTCGATCTTAACGACGGTCTCAGATATTCCTGGGTTTCTCTCATCTTCTACTTTGGTTACATCGCTGGAACCTACCCCATCTCGTTTCTTGCGCAAAAGTTCGACACTAGAATCGTGTGCACCGTCATATGTGTTCTATGGTCCGTCGTCATTCTTTGTACACCAGCTTGCACATCGTATGCTGGCCTCCTCGTCAACCGGTTTGCCTTGGGCCTGATCGAGGCAGGCGTGTCTCCCATCTTCATGATGGTTGTCGGACTTTGGTACACCCACTCAGAGCAGATTATGCGCTCCAGCTGGTGGTATTCCTTCAGCGGTGGATCTCTGTTGTTGTCACCTCTCATCAATTACGGCCTGGGCCACATCACAGGAGGTTCCTTGAACCCATGGCAGTATATGTATATCATTGCTGGCGCCGTTACGTTCGTCTGGGGCATTGCACTTTGGTGGCTTTTCCCGGACAGCCCTCAAAATGCCAAGGGGTTCAGTGAGACTGAGCGCCGGCAGCTTCTTGAACGCGTTCGGTCTAACAATGCAGGAGCTGAAAACAAGCACTTTAAGCCCTACCAGGCCCGCGAGGCCCTGGTAGACTATCAACTATGGGGAATCATGGTTCTTTCCATCGTTTCCTGCACTGGTTCTGGTGCTGTCACTACCTTTGGTTCAATCGTCTTCAAGGGCATGGGTTTTGACATATTTACTTCACTCTTGCTGAATCTCCCCATCGGTGCCATGGCTTTTATCTGCATCTTGGGCTCAGGTTATATTGGAAGAACGGTACCAAACTCACGGCTCTATGTGGTATCTGCTTCTTGTATTCCTGTGATAATTGGGTGCGCTTTGCTGTAAGTCATTCTTACGCTTCTATTCAGGCCCATACTAACTTGTACAGATGGCAATTGCCTAGCTCCATGAGAGCGGGACGCATCATTGGGTTTTACCTCATCAATTTCTTCTCTTCTGCCTGGGTGCAGTGCATCGGTGTCGGTACAAGTAATGTCGCAGGGCATACGAAGAGATCCGTCTATGCTGCTGGAACATTTATTGGATATTCCCTCGGTAACATTGTTGGTCCTTTGATGTTCGATGCGTAAGTTTGACCAAGCAAGACACGAGTGCTATGACTGACTTGCCCCAGGAAATATGCCCCTCGATATGATGAAAGTTTCATTGGTATTATGATTTGTTTTGCCATTTGTGTTTTTGTTTCGCTTGCACTGCGCTTTATGCTGTCCCGGGAAAATAAGAAGCGGAATGATGTTTATGGCCAGCCGGAAATCATCCACGGGTTGGAGGACATGACAGACAAGGAAAACAAGTCATTTCGGTACAATCTATAGCTGGATCCTATAGAGTAGCATATGATCCTTGCAAATATAAGACGAAACCAATTGCTGGCAAATAAATCTTCAGTGCTGGATGGAACGCTTGTAGTGTAGGAGCGACATACGACATTGCAAAACACTGAAATTCCCTACAGTTCAATGAGAATTTGAAGCTTGAGTATCCATTTCTATGATGCCTCTAGAGGCAAAATCTGGCCGATCAAGTCTTTGACCGTTTCCCTGAAAGTTCTGTACTTCATATCGGGGAACGAGCCGTTCATAGCTGTATCGGCGTTGACATGATCCTTTATTTTCTGAGTTCCAGAGACGATACGACCGTCGACCCCCAAAGTGGGAAACTCTTCTGCCATAATCTTCGATGCAATCTCATAGTTGAATTTCTCTGGAGCCACCGGGAGAAACCTTTTCCCTCCGGCATTTTGGGAAAACAATGCTTGGATATGTATCTCAGCCAAGTCTCGGACGTCGATCCAAAAGTTGAATCGCGCCGGTGGTAGTTGCTGCGAGGTGCCACCGGTAGCGACTCTCCAGAGTATCGAATTGGATTCATTTAGATCCTGGGGCGAATGTAGAGGGCCTGCCACTGGGCCGAATACCATCGATGGACATAAAGTGACCAAGTCAAACTGCGGCGTATTCTTTTTCATGAAGTCCCATGCCCCTTGCTCAGCAAATACCTTGGATCCTCGGTAGGCGTCTTGGGGAGTCGCATCAGGGCTAATGGCCTCGCTGTAGGTGATTGGATTCCAGTCGCTGGGCGAGTACGTGTATGGTGTACTCTCGGCTCGCTCCATATCGAGGACAGCCCCGAAAGATGAAGTCATTACCACCCGCTTGACAGAACTTCCAAGGCTGGCGTCCAGAATGGACTGGACGCCTTGAATGGCGGGGATGACAAGTTCTTTTTCCTTGTCTGCGACGTTGTAGTTTAGGGGCTAATCATGCACAATCGTCAGTGTCCAAGCCTTCCCAAAGAATTTTCAGTAGAACGACAATTTCAGTACTTACGCTCGCAATGTGAATCACACCATCAATGCCATCAACTGCTTCATCGAACACACCTTGAGTCGTGAGATCATCGATGTAGTAGAAGGTCAACTGCCGTGAATATTTCTTTCGAGAACTGAGTAGGCGCTCTGCTTTTGCTTTTGAGCGGACGACTGCGCGAACGCGGATCCCTTTTTGTAGAAGATTATCCATGACATGCGCGCCAACCAAACCCGTAACTCCTGTAACCAGAACATGCCTCAATCGTTAGCAAGTCATAGTCGGTGCAGATCCAAAGACAAGGTAAGCCTACTGATAAGACATGATGTATGTGCAGCGTAAGTATTGCCCTGTTGTCAACGCGCCTTTGCTGATGGCTAGGCACCACTTTAGTCCTGGGATCGAAACGAGAAAGTTTGTATATTCCTCAGAAATCGCTAAGATTATTTGATCTTAAGTGACCAACTCATCGATAATGAGGCAAGTCCGCTACAATACTGAGTCAGTATCAGGGCATTGAGTGCGGGGATGATGGGTGCTCAGCGGAGCTCCGCCAGCCTCCGGACCAGACCCGAAGACGATGTGTGCTTCGCTGACTCAGTTGAGTCTTCCAACTCTGAGCTCCTCTGATGATAGATACGACGGCCAAGTCATCACTGTAGATCTACTCTGAAGATGAGTCCCTAGGCACATGTTTAGGACTATGCCCTTCTCGTGTATATTTAACCCCCCTCTCGCCGATTCAGTAGCTATCCTATCCCATCCCATTTTGATATCATATTTACTCAGATAACTCAAAGTCAAGATGTCTTTCGGAAAGATCTATACGTATCCTAAGGCGCCTCGCTCTACGATGGTGTTGTACATCGCGGAGTATCTCAAGCTCGATGTTGAGATTGTCACGGCGCTACCCGGCAAGATCTACTTGGACCACGATGGAGTCGGTGATGAGTATTTCGCCAAGTTTCACACTGGAAAGGTGCCAGCTCTTGAGACTTCAGATGGCTTCTGTGTTTATGAGAGTATCGCTGTGGCGTGGTTTTGTAAGAATATTTGGTGGTTTCGCTGGGGTATTTGTATAATGATACTGTTAGTGGCCAAACAAGATCCCAAGACAACGTTGCTCGGGTCGAACCTTCAGGAAGAGACGACTTGCTTGCGATGGGGTACGTACTAAACAGAATGCCTACATTGACAATTTTCTATAAATCAAATGGCCACCTTAAAGTGCTACTCCAGGTGCTAATTTCTCTGTTCTTCAGCTAGCTTCACAAACTATGAGCTCCTCCCACCAATTATGGCTTGGATCAACCCGATTATCGGCCGCACCCCTTCAAGCCCCGAGATCCTCGGGCAACTAGAGTCGAATTGCGAGTTGACAATTAAGGCCGTAGAGAAGGAAATTACGGGGAAGAAGTTCTTAGTTGGCGATACTCTAACCATAGCTGACTTGTTTGTTGTTTCAGGCCTGGCCAGGGGTTATCAATTTGTGGGTGATCCCACATCCCGGCTGGAAGATGCCTTATTCTGACAAGATTTCTAGGTTTTCACCAAGGCCTGGGCCGTAAAGCACCCTACCGTTCATGATTATTACATGAGGATCCGAACGGATCCAATCTTTGACAAGATCCTCGGACCGAATGTTGTTCGCGACGAGGCTGGTGGAACATACCCTGACTACGATGGGCTCAAGTGAGGGACTGGCTGTAAGGAGTAATATTCTGGGTTATCTTAATGTTTTCACCCATGCCTCAATTCAGCCCTTGAGGCGAAGGATGCCTCGTCACTTCCCGTTGAGTTTCTTGAAACACTGCTACCATCCATGCTCCGCTTGGCCAGGTATCTCTCAAGGAGAACGTTTTAGTTGTCCAAGATAGATACCGCCCGTCGTAGCTCGTGGTAGGATCGAAACCCAGCATCTGGTGTTCGTCCTGCCCTTCCACTCCAGACAACGGTGACCCTATCGCCTCCATGAGGCGAGCGAGTGCTAATTGCGAAAATGCCGTGAAAATGCTAGGTTTCCTGTCCAGCTCGCCAAAGAGTTCCGCACGCTCTGTGTTAAGCGTCATCAAACGTACGACCCGCCAGCCTATCATGGATGCTTTAAACCCAAGAAGCGTTATGAAGGGATCCTCCTGAAAGTGCGGTGGTAGTCCGTTCCGGGAGCTCGGCACTGTCGGGGGGCGGTTCATTAACCCAATAAGCTGTTCTAGGTTGTCGACCTAGCGGGATTATTCTGGTTAATAGGTTCTCGCATGTCAACTGCAAGCAAGATACATACAATTCTTGTGACATCCCGGTCAGAATAGACATCTCGTTGGTGTTTTGCACGAGGTTTTCCTAGTTCCCAGAACGCTGCATCGTAATTAGAAGATGATACAAAAAATCTATTATCTAATGCCCAAGCACCTACTCGAAAGAGCTGTTGGAAGCCCATACTCAACAATGCCAGTGGTTAAAAGCGCATCGTGGTGGGTAAGTGTGATGGCTGTATAATGCCACGCTATCCACACTGAATGCCATAATGATTTACTGCCATTGTTGCTTTGCAGGTTCTGGTCTAGCCCAAAAGTACTGGCATTGTCCAGAAAACTCAGTGTTCTAACCTTAGGAATCAGATCTTGTGCGCATGTCAGTTTCGAAGTAAAAAGCTGAGGCCTGTTTCAAAGGAGTTGTCACCTGACAAGCTGTGAAGGGCTTGGAAGAGCTGGGCTCGATTCTCTTCCGATATTATTGACCTAGTAGGCTCTTAGTGATAGTGCATAAAATCAAGGCAAACTGAAGGAAGCGTATAGTTACGCACAAGTTATGCCTCGTCGTGTCGGAATGAGAGCTCATCCTAAGGTTTGTATAGAAGAAGATACTCGCCACAGTCAAGTCCCTGATCATCATTTGCATCTGAATAATGAGCATGAGAGATGCAAACGGAGAATACCACAAGAAACCAAGAGGCTGTTGTCCCACGGTACGGTTCGGGTACATCAAGTGCATGAGGCACTCGTATAAGTCCCCATGCGCTGGCCTAGGGTCGGGGTTGCCATCGTCGTCGTCTTCTTCATTCATACTCAATGACGATGACTGCATTTGTAAGAGTATCCCCCATGCGTTTGCTGTTGGCGCCGCCCAGATATTGTCTGGGCAAGGTAGCTCGTACTTGAGTTCAAGAGCTGAGAGCAACGGCCGAATGTTGCAGCTAATCGCCAACTGTGAATCGAGATAGTATAACGAGTAGATGATGCTGACGTTTATTAGCTCCACAAGATAGACCTGAAGCATCGGGATTCTGAATGGGCTTACCGCTTTTGAGATTCCTGTTCAACAAATGCCCCCCATTGTTTCTCCTCGGCATCCGGCATGCTCGATGATGCTGTGAACCCACTTAGAGGATCATCCATACGATCAAGATCGATTCCGGGGCTCCCACCACTCAGCGTTGCACCATCTTGAAACATTTGGTATTCTCGTGCAGCATCTACCAAGTTGCGATGAATGCTGAGAGCTTTTGGAAAGAGGTCTTCGCGACAACTGTAAATGGCGAAATACTCAAACAACACAAAAGCCTGAATGACCCAGATCTCCCGAAATCTCGAGCGATCCTCGCGAGTCTCGAATTATTTGTTAGATGAAGTATTTCTATTGGAACATCAAATAGGTGGCCTTACATATTGATCTAGGAATTTGTAGCCTGCATCGAAGAGCGCCATACTGACTTCGTGGTCAGAACTGGGTGAGTGGCAAACTGCTCCTATACAAGCAACAGCCTGGAGCAGAGGTTCTTTCGTAACAGCCATATCAATTGTTGGACCATGCAACGCAGGAAAGATTGGATGAAACTTGTCGAAATAAGCGGTGATGTATTGCGGAAGTCTAAACAGCCAAGATATGTCTTGCGGCAAGAGGATATCTCGTACATTTTCTGTCACCTAGATTTTCTCCAATATCAGCATCCGAGGTTTGGCAAACAGTATACTGTACTGGGGCCTGACATCTTTAGACCGTTGCTCGCTTCCATGGTCCGTTTCTGTTGGTGACTGCGAATACTTCTCAGGCCGATGTGATTTCTTGACGTGCCGTTTCCTCAAATCGCTAGTTCACAGATGATGAGTATGATGCATAGCAAAGTATGGAAGTAGCTGATCTTACTAACCTTCTCGAAAATGATACGTCACAGTGAGGGCACGGAAACGGTCGATGATTTGACTCTCTATGTACTGTAAACATTAAACTTAGTAAACATGTCCGTGATCCAGGTCTCGGTGCGCCGTACCAGAACGGGTATGTCTGTTCAAGTTTTCCTTTGAACACTATGTGTGAGCGCTCTCAAGGATCTCATGTTGTGTACATCAAGCTTACTAGTCTTGTAAATCGACTGGAGCATGCAGGGCATGCAAAGGGCCGCAGCGTGGTGCTCGGGGTTGTTTCCGGGGTGGGAGGGAGCTCCATCTGGCCGTTCATTTTGGCCAATTGAGATAGGACAATGAATAGCCTGGTCTAGATCAAGAGCGGGCTCCCTTTCACGAAAAATCAAGACGATCGATGCGATCTAGGTTTGGCGTTCGAAGAACTCGGAAGACTGTAGATGGATTTTAGGTTCATGTAACAAAATCAACTCGTGAACTCCGAGCAATCCTTCGAGAAATTGTGCTGTTAACGCTAGGGACAATAAACCAACTTGTTGTCATTGCCAGGGCATTTCTTATCTAAGTGCGGGGGAAGTAATCCGGGTGCGCTTCCGTTTACGAGCTTTACTACCTGGGTCCACCTTGCATCAAAGACACTCATTGTTGGACCGCGTACAGATGTGTGAGTGAGGAGTGAGGAACTTGGAGCTTACTATTGGCCTTCGTTCTGAAGAGAGGCTGACCGAGTCAGGAGTAGGCGACTATGTCGAGATATCATTTGCCCAAAAGTAAAGATCTACAGCTTATCTGCTAGTGGAGTGGACTGGGAGGAGCTCCTCCACACCAACTAGGCAAGGCCGCTAGGAGTGATGTCTTGGGAGATAAGAACATAGCCAGTAAATGTTCCAAGTTCCAATACAGTTTGATGCAGTTAAGCGGTACGATATTTAGTTTTCAAGTTAGCTTGTATGTTAAGCATTTCCCTGAGCCTCGCAATGTTTACACGTTGATGGTAGTAAATGGATTTTAGGGAACAAATTATTCATTGTATATCAAGCTAAAGTAGCAGAAGCCTCCTTTCAGCCCCCTAGGCAAGTTCGCAAGGACAAGGGCCGAAGCAACGACTGGTATTGTCAAAGTACCAGGAAGCCACTCTCAATTGTCAAACTTCTTATCCGCCCCCATGACTTCTCGAACGACAGCAGCTTCATCGCCTGAGTTCTGGGCCGCCATCCCCTCAAGTACACCGTCAGGGGCGTTCTTGTCGGCCTTCTTCTCGTGTACAACCATAATCGTCACCCAAATTGCTAGTGCAGTGCAAACAGCGATCATACAGTACATTCCACGCTTAATAAAACGTTAGTGATTGAAACGACCTGAAACAGATGCAACTTACAGTGAACTCTGGCGCTTGATCCGCGCGATAGAAAATGAGAGGCCACCATGCTTGGAACGTGTTGCCACCGCAGTTCATGACTGAGATTACAAAGGCTCTGACCGCGGGAGGCTTACCACGGGTTCTATCGTTAGCCCAAGCAAAGAACGTAGCCTGGCAGCAGTAGATAGAGCCAGCCCAGTAATAAGCTCCAAAGTGGCCGGCAGTCGATGTGGCGGGGGCCAGAATGATGGCAGAAGTAATGATGCCAACAATGGCGTTATAGTAGCCTGTCAGCCATCGCTTTCCAAAGATGTCTGTGGAAGCAGCCCAGAGCAACGTGGACACGATGCCAACGGCTTGTACTCCAGTGGGATAGTTGTTCAGCTGGTATATCGAGTATGTGCCTTTTGGTTGGGCTTTCATGTAAAGATTGAGAAGAGACTGCGAGCTGAACGCCTCGGAGCAGTTGGCTAGGATCCACAGAAGGCCAAACGCATACAAGTCCCACATTCCTAGTATACGTTTTATAAAGGAGACCTTTAGGACGGAAGTATTTTCGGCTTCTGGCATACGGGCAATTGCCAGCTCTTTTTCCGCTGCTGATAGGTAGGGGGCCGTGGTGGTTGCCGGCGTGTCCGGGAAAAGAAGAAATCCGTAAATCGCAACCGGGAGAGTGATGATTCCGTCAATCTGATGTACAAAACCCTGGTCAGCATTTCGAAGCGGCTAAGAGCAGTGCTTTCGTAGACTCACGATGAAAAGCCAGCGCCAACCCGGGAGACCGTGCAGGCCGTCCATGGACTTGTGAATGCCAGTTTGAAGGAATCCGCCAAACATGCCACCGGCGAGTCCCGAAGCAGTGAAGATACCACTACGCTTGCCGAGCTCATGCTCGGTGTACCAAGATCCCAAGATGTAGTGGGTTCCGGCGAAGGTGCACGACTCGGCGTACCCTTGGAAGAATCGCATAGCCATGAGGTCTTGTGGACGGCGAGCTGCCGCATTACACATCGAGAACGCAGCCCAGATGGTGATCATGAAAGGGAAGAAGATTCTTGGGCGGAAGTAAGTGAGGAGGATACTGTTGGGGATGATTCCGCTGTGAATATTTGTTAGAGGATTGATTTTAACGAGGGGTCAAGGAGTCAACTTACATCAGGTATCCAACCTGATATACGGTATTGACAACCGTCAACTGTGCTCCCTCAAAATTGAGATCCTCTTTCATTCCCGAGACATATGCTTGAGTGATATTGGACCGATCAAGGTAGTTACTACGTTGCAGGATTAGAAGCTGTTGACCGTAGTTTCAATGTCATACAGTTCCACCACTTACACGAAATATGCCAAACAGCAGAACGTCAAGATGAAGAAGTCTAGCTTGAGGACCAACTTCTTTTCCAGCGGGGAAGAGTGAGTTCCCCGAAAATACTCTTTGATCTTTGAAGACATAGTGTTCTGTCTTGTGGGAATCGTCCACGGAAATCTTGCTTGTAGTAGTTTTCAACTTCTGGAGTTCTTGACAAGATCGTTGACTCTGGGTTCTTGGACGAGGCCCAACCCGCTAAAGGCTGGTACTGATAAAAAGAAGCCCGGTTATATGGCAATGTATGCAAAGTATTTTCGTTTGCTGAATCTGATGGTTGGCCGCTGGGATTGTATTCTGGTCGAGCACAGCCAGTGGAAGCTGTGGTGGGCGGGTGCATCTAGGTCACATCCCTCGTTCCGGTGTACTTATAGTATTTCCAATAGATTGCATGAGCCCTCGGTGTGATTGTCACGGATCCTGTTCCGAAGTTCGAGACAGATTGGCTTGCATCCAAGTACGCAGACACCTCGACTTCAAGGATAGGGTTACCAGACGAGAGGCGCTCCTCTACGACTATGTCACGGCAGAAGAGCTTCATTGAAGTGCCGCGCGCACGAGGAAGTCGACTGACTCGTCTGATAGGAAACACCACAAGCTCCATTTCTGGCTTGGCTCTAGCCCTTGCCAGCGGCGCTCCTCCTGAGATCAACGAATAGACGACGATCAATTGAATACCCCTCATCGTCGCGGAGCGAAGCCGTAGATAGGCAGTTAGCCGGAGTCTAGCATTACACGGACGTACTATACAGGCTTCGCCCCGGTGTGCTGCAAACAAGCTAAATAGTTGGGGGTGCTTGAGGACATCGAATGGCAGTGAGATCCTAGTACGAAGTACGAAGTACTTAATAACACTCCACAAAGGGTAAGCCCCCAGATAACAAAGAGGAGGCTGGGGCAACAAATAACAGGGTGAACGTACGCTACATGGTATCCTAGCACCGGGGTAACGGCTGATGAAGGGCGCTAATGGTATCGCCAGTACCATGTGTAAGTGGTACGTGCAGTCACGCTCCTCCTTTATCATCGAGACTGGGAGGAACGGGATATTGGCATCCAAGGATTTACGACACCATCGTCAATGTTGGTTCCTCCAGCAATATCACCGTGAAAGGTCAAAGGCTGGTGGGCTCATAGGCTGGAACGAGGCCTCTTTGGGTTGAGCCCACCATCCATCTAGTTGGACTATTGCTTCACTTGGGGAAATATTCAGATATAATCAAAATATGCCGTATCGGTGCCGCTTTGTAAAGCAGAACACCCACACACCCATCATGGTACCGGCTTTTGGTCGGGGATTCTTCGCAGCTTATCTGCTCTACGAAAAAGCAGGGTTTGGCTTATTGAGTCGGAAGATGGACTTTTCAAAAGGAGGAACTTACATTAGAAAGTTTCAAAGAGAATTTAAGGGAGAAGAGAGTACTAGGTCCCTTTGGTCTGTGAGGCCCGCCTGATCTCTGCAGAATGCGTGGGCTGGTTCAACCCTCTTGAATACGTGCAAGAAAAGGGGCCGCAGCCTTAGATCCACGTAGGCATGTGAGCTACCCCTGGCACACTGCTCAGCTTCAGCATGAATGAATTATGTGATGAAGCCGCAAACTAGACATATCCTATAATAAACACACTTGTTCTGTTCCAAATCGCAATGTGTCGCTACACGCATGTTGTTGAACACGATTAATGGTATGGTTCTGCCAGAGGATATAGCCATGGAACTTCACTGAAATTATGTTGCTAAGTTACTCGGTGGACCTTGAAATTCAACAATTTGAGTTAAACCCCGAAGGAGTCTCATTCTAGCTCGAATGATCGAGTAACTAATTCCTGCAAATGCGAGAGAAAGTTCGCATGAATCATTTCCGATGAGATCCGTTGACCGGTTTAAGTCCTAACAACAGGAATAGAGTACTGTTCCCGCGGCACATTGTCAAACTTTCCGAGCGACTTGTGTCCCTGAGGGTCAGGATACTCGCCATCGAAGAAATCTGCATGCTTGGTCTGGTCCCTCGGTCTGTCAATGTCAAACTCGAATCTCTTCCAGCCATGTTTCCTGGCATCCAAGTAATCCGCCATGCAAAATATTCTCTCGTCGATGGGTTTGTTGGCTCCCATGCGCTCCAGAAGCGGCGAGTTTTCAATAGGCACCAGCTTCCGGTCGTCGGCTGGGCGAGAGAAGTAGATGACACCAATGCGGCGGAGGTGACGTTGGTCCACGGGAGGCTGTATGACTCGGTGGACAGTGGCTTTGAAGAGACCACCGGTCAGGCGCTCCAAGGCCTCACCGAAGTTTACGACGAGGCCATGGGGCTGATGCTTGACCCATCGGTATCGACCCGTATGATGGCAGAGTACTTGAAGAGCCGAAATGGGCTGGCTGAAGAGAAAAGTCCAGGTACCCCAGTCTGTACATTGTCAGCTAGGATTTGAAAAAGGAAGCGGGCTTGTGTTTCGTACCCGTATGGCCGGACAGGAAGATATCACGGTACTTCTCGCTCTCCTCCTTGGAACGCGGCTCACACATCATCTGAACAATTGTTAACCTAGCTCCTACAGTAGTTCCGCCCTTGGATTATACTGACGTAGCGAATGTACTCGGTCAACGATCCTCCCGGGGCGTGAGTAGAAAGGACAGCCTCCTCGGGAACCTCCAGAATCATAGCGACCAGCTTTAGAAGCTTGATGAGGATATTGTTTCGAATGAAGTTCATGACTTCGTTTGTCTCTTCTAGGAAAGGACGCATGATCTCGGGATGTTGACGGTTCTTTGGGTCGTGAACTAGGATGTTATAATGGTCCAGCTGTTTGGGGAAACCTCCTTTGTGACCAAGAGGTCCAGCAGGCTTGTATCCGACGTACAAGCCACGTGCATCTTCTTCGGGCGTGACTATCCAGATATCAGTATACATATCGTCGCAGCTGTGTTTCAGAGCAAAGCAAACCTTCATAAGGCGCCTTATCCTCTGGCGGCAACGTCATTACTGCATTGGCAATCTTCATCTGCCTGTTGTAGGTTTCGTCTGAGATTCCATGATTGGTGAGGGTCAAGAATCCATATCCAGTCGCGGCCTCGAAGAGCTCTTTGGCAAGCTCTTTTCGGCCAGCTGGATCGTCAAATTTGGAGAGGTCGAGGTTCACGAGTTGAACATAGTCCACTAAACACAGTCAAGTCAGTCGGATTCGCCTTGTCAAACAAACTCGGGGACATGACTCACAATCTTCCTTTGTAGGTGGCGGTGGAGAATACTCCGGGAGACTAGAAATACTGGCAGCCATTTTGTGAGAAGTAAATGTTTGAAGTTAGATAGACGATAAAGACTTGCAATCCAAACGAATTATCACAGCGATAGTCGGGGGATTGCACTTTAATTGAACCCTCGAAAGTTCTTTGCCATCATGCCATCGAAAATTTCCCCATATACCGTCGATCCGCTCCTGTGAATCCACCACGATCTAAATGTGGGATGCGTCGGGGCTCCTTCTTGTGCCGTCCATGCTCCCGAGATCGTCTGGGGAAGAGCAGGAGGACGGAGGAGCTTGCGGGCGCTCGCGCCTAGTGCCAAATAGACAGCCAAGTGTTAGAGGAGAGTGAGGAGCTCCTCCGAGCGAGGAGCTCCGCTCTATGCCTTACGTTGGGCGTCGATCTCCCTGGCAGATGAAGAAAGATAACATGGTCTAGGAGCAAGGGGGATGATGTCAGGCATTGGGTAGGCATCTTGGCACGGCATCTTGGGAACTCGGCTCGCCGGGATACCTGTTTTGTATTTTGAGCCTACGTTCAGTAACAACGAATATTGTCAGTGATCTAATTTGGGCCTACCTTGGCTTGGGTCAACGTCATATTGCCTTGGTTCTTTCCAGGGTCATTCATCTCTTGTGTAGTCTAGTTACAAGTTAAGACGCAAACTTCCAAAAAGTTTATAGTCATTTTGAATAGAGGCCGAGAATCCGAAGCGACGCTCAATTCACACGAAAGGGTAAAGCCTATAGAACGAGACATTGTTTTTGCATTATTTGAGAGTCCTTTGGCAATGAGTAAACAGGCAGATCTAAATCATCCACAATAGATGCCCCTATGCGCCTCCTCTAAGCCGACTCGCCCATCGACTGGAGCATGCCCACACTCCCACTCGCAACACCCACAAAGCCCTGATCCTTGGGCTTGACAGTTGAGCTTTCAGCAACACCAGGCCTTCCCCAGCCTCCGCCACCGGGCGAGTTGATCACAATCCTGTCCCCAGCGGCCATCATCGCGGTGTTCTTCCCACCCAGGTTGATGACTCTGCCGGCCTTTTTCACCCAGAGGTTCTGTCCTTTCTTGCCATCCTCACCTCCTTCGAGCCCGTAAGGGGCGTATGCTCGTCGCTCACTAAGGATAGAGACCTTTGTGGGGATGCTGAACTCTAAGTCGCCTGCGAGGGTGGTTAGTATGATATAGAGAAATATTGGACACGGTTACTCACGAATAATGCCTTCGCCTCCGGGATGTGTGCCTGCGCCGCCGCTGCCTTCTCGGAGGCAGAACCTCCTAAGAACGACGGGATATCTCCTCTCTAGAATCTCGGGGTCGGTAATACGAGTATTCGTCATGTTTGTGTGCACTCCACTTGTTCCGTTCCAGGTCGGACCGCCGCCTGATCCTCCGCAAATAGTCTCATAATAGCCAAATCCATTCTCCTCGTCATCTGTGCCGAAGGTCAAGTTATTCATACAGCCCTGGCTTGCAGCCACGGCGCTGAACGCTTTGAAGATGACATCCACAATGCGCTGGGACGTCAGCACGTTGCCTGCGCACACGGCGGCGTCCTCAGATGGACGTAAGAGGGAGTGCTCAGGGATGCGGACGTCGATGGGTCGGATCGCGCCCTGGTTCAGAGGAATATCCATGTTCACCATGCAGCGCAGAGCAAAGATGATTGCCGAGTTACAAATAGCTATGGGAGCGTTCCAGTTGCCTGAAATATGTTAGCTGTGACGACGCGGATGAGTGTAGTTGGAGTATCTCACCATAGGCTTCAGGACCCGTGCCCTCGAAGTCGAAGATGGCGCCGCCCGTAGTCTCATCAATTGTGACCTTGAGTTGGATAGGGGTTCCGTCGTCCATAAAGTCTATTGACTCAAGTGGCACTCCGTTTGTAGACTTGTAGATGGTCTTGAGCATATCTCGAACCGCCCTCTCCGCCGCACCTTGTATCTCCCCCACTATTGCATGTAAGTGCTCCGATGAAGCATTGTAGAACTGAGACGGGACTTACTATAGAATTGAACTACTTCTAGACCGTAGTCAACGATCAGAGAGTGAATTAACTGGCTTCCCCGGTAATTTGCTGCTGCTTGAGCCTTGATATCGGAGATGTTGTCCTTGAGGCAGCGAGTCCCTTGGCAGCCAGGTAGCTTAGACGATGCCATCAACAGCTCCACAAGCTCGGCTTCCTTGAACTCGCCCCCCTCGACGACCTTGAAAGCCTTGATCACGGCGCCTTCTTCCCAAAGCTCCTTGGAGTTTGGAGGCATCGATCCAGGAAGGATTCCACCAATCTACGCAGAATTAGCAAACACATAGTTAGAGTGCGGAGATGAACGGAGCGCTTACATCGGCATGATGACCTCTTGAGGCTGTCCAGAATATGATGTTCTTCCCTTCAGCGTCAAATACGGGCGTAATCACTGTGAGGTCCGGCAAGTGAGTGCCTCCGCATTCTAGTCGAAGATACATATTAGACAACAATCGACCAGTTGGAGATCATCTGCCAGATAATAACTTACCTGGAGCGTTTGACAGAATTACGTCGCCGGGTCGCAGGTTATTGCCCCAGTGCTCTATCTGCCATTTCACAGCAAAAGCCATACTTCCAATCTGCAGCAATTCGTTAGTATTTCATATAGCCAGATTTTGTAGACGACCATAACGAACCATTGCAGGAACATGCGGTGCATTTGCCACGAGGCCTCCGTCCGGAGAGAACACGGTGCAGGAGAAATCGAGTCTCTCCTTGATGTTCGTGCTGACACTCGTCTTTTGAAGTGCTCGACCCATCTGTTCAGCGACGCCCATAAATCGATGTCCAAAAATCGATAGTTGAATAGGGTTCACTGTCTTCGCCGATAAAGTCTCCTTCGTACCAACTTCAACATCGATGATAACCATGCTAGAGAGGATCGTCGCAACAGATTGCGGCGTGACGACGAGCGTTTGCTTGTCGTCTATGATCAACGCAGGGCCGCGGATCTTAAAATGTGGTAACATTTCACCAAGTCCATAGACAGGTACGTCGCTCCATCCTATGCCTTTGAAGTAGACCTTCTTTGTCATCTTGACTTCAGGGTCCCACACGCCTTCAGATTCGGCAAGCTCCACGGGCCATGGGGTTGGCAAGTCGACAGAACTGCGGCCTATTGATCGTACTCGGTAATCGTCCACGATAACCTCTCTTCCGGCGGGCAAGAAACCAAATTGGCTCTTATGAGCTTTTTCAAACCCGGCCAAGAATCCTCCTTTTTCGTTTTTGTCCTGGATCATCAGTGACGTATCGCTACCGTGGTAACGCATGTTGAGATATCGTTCTGTGGTAATCTGAGACTTGGCAATTCGCTGGTTCAGGAGGGCCTGCACCGAGGTAGCCTGGAGCTTGTCCAATTCCTTGTTAAACAAGGGTAGTCCTTCTTCGCCGTAGATAGCTGCGCTTGGGGCCCGTTCCTCGTGAACCAAATCTGCAAGAGCCATTCCGTGGGCGGATAGAAGACTGGAGTACTTGTGAATGAGAACCCTTGAGACACCTAGTGTCTTGGAGATATCACACGCATGCTGGCCGCCAGCGCCGCCGAAAGATGCCAAGTTGTGAGAGCCAGCATCGTATCCCTTAGCCTCGGTCAAAGTGCGAATCGGCCGACACATGGCTTCGTTGGCAACGTCTAGAAAACTGCCATAATAATTAGCAATTATCGGATGGGTGGTTGTTTGGGGCATTCCTACCCCGTTGCCACCTCCTCTAGGGTTAACTTTTCGTTCATCTCCTTATTGATTTCCACCGTGAGGGCCTCAAACAGCTTTCGACTAGCCTCAATATCCAGTGGAAGGTCTTCGTTCGGACCAAATATCTTGGGGAAGAACTCGGGCTGAATTCGGCCCAGCACGAGGTTCGCGTCAGTCACTGTGAGGGGACCTCCGTTTCGATAACACGCAGGGCCTGGATGAGCAGAAGCGCTCTCGGGGCCGACCTTGAACATGCCGCTTTGCCACTCTAGGATACTGCCACCGCCGGCTGCGACGGTGTTGATGTCGAGCTGGGGACTTTGAACTGTGACGCCGGCTGTGATGGTCTCGAAGACTTGTTCCAAGACGCCGGTGAATCTACAACAGAGGGTCAGGTACGTATACTTGGAGGGGCATAGAGCGGAAAACCTACCTTGAAACGTCTGTGCTGGTGCCTCCCATATCGAATCCAATAACAGGAGTTCCCTCCTGTTCGTCATAACAAGTCCTCGCATAGCCAACCACGCCTCCTGCAGGACCCGACAAGATGGATCTTAGACCAGAAAGACTAGAAAACTCGACGAGACCGCCGTCGCTTTGCATAAACTCGCAACGGGTGCCGCTTGTCCGCAAGTCTGAGAATCCAGACTCAAAGCCACTGATGTAGCGCTTGATCTCAGGCGTAAGGTATGCATCTGCCGTGGATGAGTTGCCCCGGGGGACAATTTTGACGACTGGTGAAAGTTCTGCGCTTTGGGAGATATGCGTGAAGCCTATCTCGGCCGCGATCTTTCCTACGGCTTCTTCATGCTCTCGAAATGTGAAGCTGTGCATCAAGCAAACCGCGACAGAGCGAAATCCCTCGTCGTATGCTTCTTGCAGCGACTGCCTTGTAGACTCCAGATCTAACGGTGGTTCGTCAGCATAGATGGTTAAGCTGTGGTAAATCCAACCTACCAATGGGTTCCAAGATTCTGACTATTTCGCCTGTCACTCCCTTGACCAAGGTAGGATCTGATGCCAAATCGATGGCAGTTGGGTTTTTGCTCTCAGTCCAAGCCTCCAAAGTAACCCGCTCGGATACCTCGATAACCTTGGAGTATAGAACGTCCGGCTTGTTAATGGCCAAGTCAAAAAGCTTAGGTCTTGACTGGTTTCCAATGTGAAGCAGATCCTTCAGTCCTTTGGTGACAACAAACACTGTACGTTCGCCTTTCCGCTCGAGAAGAGCATTAGTGGCGACGGTGGTGCCCATCCGGATGGAATCTGACCTTGTTAAAACTGCCCGCCTCTAAAGAACGTGTAAATATCCGGATATAATTAGACATACCGACACCATTTAGAGATATTTTTTGGCCTCTGGGATATGACTTTCCCGTTGCTTTCTCTAATACCCGCCGGATCGCCTCCACCGGAGCATCTGGGTAATTGGCTGGGTCTACGGACAGCAGCTTGACCAGGATGTCATTTTGACCAGGTACTGTTGCCACGCACTACGTACATGTTAGTTGTTTTGGACTATATCATGATCAGGGTGAACTTTTACATCTGTGAAGGTGCCTCCTCGATCAATTGATATCCTGATGCCTTGAACTAGATCCGGAACGGAACCCATTGTGCTGGTATGTAGTGGGTTGTCAATTCATCAAGATCAAACAAAGTTGGCTGAAACGAGTGATGATTAAGATATAGAAAGGATATAATAGTAGAGGGCTTCCTATCGAATTGACGACAACTGTATTGAATGCTCGTCGGTCAATATAATGATGCAAGCAGACAGTTCCATTTCGGTTTCAAAGCCGCGACCGGGGAGCGCCCCGAGCCTCCGAGGTATCAACTCTGCGCCTGCGGCGAGCCCAAGACTACCTGACTCGCATTGAGGCGAGGCACTCAAAGTGCTCCTCCACCGTATCGTCCTATCATCGTTCATTGATATCCAGACTTCCATCGCGTCGCTGGAGCTCAGACTGGTGGATCTCGATGAGTGCGTGGAGGCGGAGCTCCACCTCCGCACCTCGGGTCTATTCCGAGGGTTTAAGAAGGACGTGGAGCTCCTTAAAGTATACAGTGGAGGTAGCGATTGCAGAGGCCAATGAGTCTCATTTACGAGTGCCTGGTTTTGAGGCAGAGGCGAGCCTCTCGTCGATTTGATGTAGAAGATGTGGCGACATGGTGATTTGTTAGTTGTGAAGTTCATCACAGACTCGCAGCCAGAGGCGACTCTCACAACTGAGGTTCACGAGATTCGAAGTACCAAGCTTCATACTATCCCATATATCTACTAGCTACGCAATACCTAAAGAATCTACTCGCTAATGGTTCTGATGGTTTCATCCATTGCCTTGGCAACATAAGCCACATTTCCGTCATTTAGTCCTGCAATGGAGATTCGGGACGTGTCCGCCATGTAGATGTGATAATTCTCTAAAAGAGAGAACCCCGTTAGCATCGTCAACAGAATAATAGTGAATTATGCCTTCAACAGTTAGACAAGGAGCTGTTCGAAAATGGTACCTTCTAGATGCTTGACCTTCGCAGCACTAATTCCCAGAAACCCAAACATGCCAGACTGGCTCGTGATATGCGACCAATCCCCCGGCGTCCCGAGTTTGCAGAGTTCATCGAAGAGTCTCTGGCGCATGCTAAGGATCCGGCCTGACATCGTTTTGAGATCCTTTGCCCATTGCGCCGCCGTCTCGGGATTTCCAAGCACGGCTGCCGCAATTCGAGCACCGTGGGCGGGAGGATTAGAGACAGTCGCGCGCTGTACGTTCTCGAGAATGGAGTTCACCGTCTTGGTCACCTCTGGGGAGTTCGTCACAAACGCTACGAGCCCAATTCGTTCTCCGTAGAGTCCCATGCTCTTCGCAAAAGACATGCAGACAGCTACTTCAAACTTGGCGTCCTCGACGAAATACTTAATTGCCCAAGCATCCTCATCCACGTTTCCTGAGTTGAATCCCAAATAGGCAGAGTCGAAGACCGGGAAAGTTCCCTTCTCCTTGAGTATCGCCGCGATTTTCTTCCATTCTTCGCGGGTTGGGTCACAGCCAGTTGGGTTGTGGGCACAGGAGTGTAGAATAACGGCAGAGTTCTCGTCCATGGCTTTCAATCCATTGAGGTAGCCTTCGGAGTTGAAGGCCCCGTTCTTGTAGTATGGGAGACTTTTAACTGTGAATCCTTGTGACGCGAACAAAAGCTCGTGGTTTGACCAGGTAGGATCAGTAATGTATATCGTCTTGATGCCAAGCTCGGCTTTCTTCAGTGCAAGCCCAACCAAGAGTAGTGCACCAGTTCCTGAGAGGGACTGGCAAGACGCCACCTAAATAAAGGCTGTCAATCTCGCCATCGCAGAAGTCGTCTAGGAGAAACTCACTCTTCCTTCTTTGAGAGCGTCGGTGTCATGGAAAACAAGCTTGACAGCCTCATCCCGAAAGTCTTTGAGACCTGCAATGGGAAGATATTCATGACCAGCGTTTGTGATTTTGTCTTCCGCCAATCGAACTGAAGGCAAAATCCATGGGTTACCATTCTCATCACGGTATGTCCCTTGGCCCAGATTGACCTTGTTTCGATACGTATCCGCGACGTATCTCCGGGTAACATCGAAGATGCTGTCTGGCGGAATGAACTCCGCCCGGGCAAATGCTGACGATGACTGAGTGATGGACATGACTATGACTGGTATCTGTGAGATTGAGACGACGAGTTCGAGAGTTCAAATCAAACTGATGGTATTTCTGAGCAGCAATAGCGCAGTCTAGTTACTCAAAACAAGGATTATACCGATTATACAACACAGCTTCTGCTTTAGATGGATGCATTTATCGGCTTAGACCCGAACCCTGTGGGCCTACTCTGGCCCTGGGTGCCCGGGTGTAGTAGCGTGGGAGACGGAGCTCCCTGGCATTAACCATCTTCGGATGAAGTGCCGAGCGTGTGTACAGCCCATGTGCGATTGTATCGACTTGTGCCTCGAAGATTGAAGTTCGTTAAGGTGGTGGTTCTAAATCCGCGTTGTATATCACATCAATTATACGTGAGATTCACTTTGCAGCCAGTATTTGTGAATAAAGAACTCGGTGTCATTCATCTACGTTTCAATTGCTATCATATACTCAGTGGCCCATCAATCACTTCCCGCCAACCGCATCAAGGACATATGGCTCGCCGTCAATCTTCCGCCAGATCTCATCGCTCTTGAGCGCCATATACCATTCGTGAATGGCAGGATGCTTCGCCGCCCATTCTTTGGCAAACACCTGTATTACTGTTAGAACAATCACATTCTCGATCTTGCTAGTGTTCACGCTTCTGAACACGCAAGAAGATGGGCAAGTCTCACAAATTGGTAGCCTCTTGTGATAGCGGCCACAACAAATAAGTCGGCAAGCGTCAAATGATCGGCCACAAGATACTTTTTCCCAGTAAGAGCCTTTTCAACAACACCGACCATGGCTTCGCTATTTCTCTCCGCCGCGGCTAGGATCTCGGGCGATGATGGTCCCTTTCCAATCACAGGGTTGATCCAAGCCATGATCGGTGGCAGAAGCTCGCTGTTGCTAAACGATGCCCATCTTCAATACAAGTATTAGCATTACGCCTTATACCTAAATTTCACCGCAGAGTGAGACGCCAGTGATGCTGTTTACATACTTGAGAATGGTAGCTTCTTCTTCGAGACTGGAACCCAGGAGGGTTGTTTTGGGATCTTGCTTAGCGACTAGACCACTAATTAGCTTATAATCACCAAAACACTTCTTGGGAATGGGGATCAGCATACGGTATACAGCCACCGGAATACACTCGAACAGCGTGAATCCATCTGGGCGTTCTAGGGCCGGGACCTTTCCCGTAGGAAACTTGGACAGATAGTCCTCTCCGACACCGCCCTTGCTAGCATTGACCTTGATAGGCCAGGCCTCGACATATTTCACGTCAAGTCTATGAACAAGTATCAATACTCGGCCTGTAATCGGAGGCGAGGAGCCTACTTGTTATATTCGGCGATGTATAAGCACATCGTAGCACGCGGTGCCTTCGGATACCAGTAAAGCGTGCCGAAACTCATCTTGGAATTATTAGGCGGGTAATAAGAAAGCTGTAGATTGTCAACAGTTTATTTGGCTGTTCATCTCAAGCATTTCCGGCTCC
The DNA here is from genome assembly GCA_014621405.1 of Stylonectria norvegica. Lineage (NCBI taxonomy): Eukaryota > Fungi > Ascomycota > Sordariomycetes > Hypocreales > Nectriaceae > Stylonectria > Stylonectria norvegica. Next base: position 104,372 of record JAANBC010000023.1, read on the forward strand.
CATTTCCTATTAAATCCACGGCTTCAACGTGGCGGGGCGCTCTCCTGTCACGCTCCAGCTTATCTCTAGGAGGAGCTCCCTAGTTTGCGACCGGACGGACCCAACTTTCCAATGCACAGCGTTCTCGGAATCTTGCAATCCAGCATGTTGAAATCTCCATAAATGATAGCGCGTGACTACTCTGTTTCGGGCATGCTTCCCGCGGTCTTGATCCGACCCTCGGAAAGCTACCCGTTGGTCTCGGCGCGGCAATCTACCTATAGAAGATGGGATTGACTTGGTGTAAGACCCTTGCCAGGATTCTTCAATTCAACGTCTTTCACTCTGACAAACTGCATCTGAGAGGAGCTCACCTGCCATCGATCAACTTATTGGACTATTCAAATCAACATCTACTTCGACTTAACCATGGCCCTGCCGCAAGTGGGATGGATCGGCCTCGGCTCAATGGGTATTGGCATGGCCAAGAATCTCCAAGGTTGTCTGAACTCCTCAAAGGCGCTTCCTTTGGTATACACGAATCGCACACTATCTCGTGGTGACACTCTCAAAGAGATTGGCGCACTTCCTGTCGAGACTGTTACAGAAGTCGCCAGGAAATCCGACGTCATCTTCTCTTGTGTAAGTGCTTCATTGCTTAAAGGCAATGCATTGCAGCATATCTAATGCTTTGGCTAGGTGAGCAATGATGCTGTGTTACAAGATGTGACGAAAGAAATTATTGCTTCCGGAAGCATCAAAGGCAAGGTCTATGTTGACTGCTCAACGGTCCACCCCGACACCTCAAAGATTGTGTCTACTCAGATTCAGGCAGCCGGAGGGCAGTTCATTTCAGGTAAGCAATTGGCACTCCAAACAAATCCCATAATTATGCTCACATTACATAGCACCCGTCTTTGGCGCATCACCCATGGCAGCGGCTGGGAAGCTCATCTTTGTGACGGGCGGACCCTCAGATGCCAAGGCAAAGATCGCGCCTTACTTGAAAGGCGTAATGGGGAAGTCCGTCATCGACCTAGGAGATGATGTGACCAAGTCGAGCCTACTGAAGATTGCTGGAAACATCTGTGTTGTCTCCTTCATGGAAGTGCTCTCCGAAGCTCACGTCTTTGCCGAAAAGACTGGTCTTGGAGGTGAGATCTTCGAGACCATGGTCGGCGACATGTTTGGCCCCGTCTTGGAAAGCTATTCCAAGCGGCTAACGACGGGGAATTATGCGCCTGCCGTTAGCGACAAGGCGGGCTTCGATGTCTCGCTTGCCATTAAGGATGCCAAGCATGCTCTGAACTGCGCGAAAGATTCAGGAACGCGCTTGGAGGTTAGTGAGGTGGCGTTGAGACACATGGAGGAGGCTAGAGTGCTAGAGCCGGAAAGGCCTTTGGACAGCAGTTCCATGTATGGAACTATCCGCAAGGAATCCGGGCTGGACTTCTTCACAGACCTGTGCAAGAAGCGAGATGGTGCTTGAATAAGAAAGCTTTCATTTTGATCATTACCCAGGGCTTTTATAGACATAACTTAATATCTACATATAGAAAGATTTACGTATTGCTTCGCATCCTGTGCGAAGCTTCTGTTGTCTCGAGCCCCGAATCGCTACGTGCGACCTCAGTACAAACCAAGTGTTGGCTTCAGTATTGGAGGTGAATATCAGAAATCTGTAGACTTAGCGTGCGATGTTGCTCCTTTCCTCGCATCTGAAGAGCTGCCGTCGGCTTCATCGGGATATTGGAGTTGCTTCTGAAATGAACACAGCGTCTTGAGATGAGTGCGTCAGCGGTGTTCCAAGTACGGCTCTCTGCAAATGATTACCATCGGCGAGCCAAGTTCATGTCCATTAGAAGTCATCTTGTTGCCGCTTCGGAACATTAACATGGGTCTTGGTTTGATGCTCCGTTGCCGGCCGGGAATAGTGGGGCGTAACGGAGCTGTCCCGGGAGGGTGGGGACAATGGTACGGCCTTCGGCGCGGCTCTCAGCCAACATTGACACAAACCCCCCCCGACAGAAACGCATGGGCTTTGTTATTCAAGCAAAACAGCAAACGCATTGGATCTACTTCTCGATCTTGTTTCCACCTCAAAGGAATTTCGGCATTGTGTATCCCAAGGGTACCCACGTGATCTACCCCGCAAGATGTATTTCTCGGCCCGCGACACACGCTCCAAGCTTCAATCGAAGCCCATGGCGATCGATCTTACTGATCTCAGCACGCGAAGGAAAAGGATCTCACCGGCTTTGTGACCCATATTTACCATGGCCTTGATTGCCTGAGCTTGCCCATCAAACTGGTTTCTGGGCTTCTTCTGACATTGTCAATGGGTCAATGGCTGGTGAATCAAGTTAAGCCTATCTTGTGCTGCACTCGTTGATCAGTCCGAGGTCCTCGTATACAACACTCCAAAGATGGTAGAACACGATGAAGATCCGCCACAGCAGGTTACCTTCCTTCCTATCAACCGAGCCAGCTCTCCTCCTCAAGGGAAACACCGGCGGGCCTTTCTCTCCTGCGAGCGCTGCCGTAAACGCAAGTCTCGGTGCGAGCCACTCCACCATGACCAACCCCAGCCGTGCAAACGGTGTGCTGCGGAGAATCAGACATGCGAGTTCAGGTCCTTTCGAAGCACGAAGCGGAAGGCGTCGACTCAAGGCGAATGGCCCGAGGCTGAACATCGTGCTTCCAAACCGTCGGATCACCAGAATGAGAGTGGATGGGAACCACAGGCTCACAGCTCGCCTCAACTGGGCCATAGTCCCATAGCGGATCTGTCGACTGCTCAGTCTATTCATTCGAGAGATAATGAGCGCTCAGAAGCTTCAGGTACTTTGGATGCGAGAGCAAGGCTGGTTTCAACACATCTCCACAACACGTCTGATGCTCTCGACCTCCTTACATTTGCCGCCGCAGGTAGCCAGGGCCCGAACAATCGATCCACAGCATCATTCGAGGATAGCCAGCTGCCTGGGACACGAGGCTCTCCGACTGATACTACTGATGCGAGTGACCCATCTGGTAATGTAAGAAAGGCCAACATCTGGGCCACCTTCTTTCTCATCAAGAAGGGTGTTGTATCGCAGCAGGAGGTCATCGAATACCTAGACTTCTCCTTCGATAAATTGTGGCCCTTGAAACCAGTGGTACCTACATACTATCGGAACCAGGCAAGATATCCACTTCTAGCAGCAGAAGAGCCTCTCCTCCTCATATGTCTAGTCACGCTTGCATCCCGATACCACCCACTCTCGGGGACACACGGCGAGATCAGGTCTGAGAGGATTCATTGGCAGACATGGAAATTTCTCCAGAGATTCCTACAGTCCGTAATGTGGGGCTCAACAACGACAAGATCCCTTGGGGCAATAGCCTCCATGCTGTTGCTGGTAGATTGGCATCCAAAGGCGATCAACAATACTATGGACTTCACGGAAGGCGATGGCGAGTTGATCAACTTTGAGGATTCCACAACTAGTTTCAAAGCGCCCTCGAGCGATGCCACTTCGCTTACTGGGCAGCGACGTTATGGGATGACTTCGTTGATGGAGAAGCTCAATATCGTCTCACCAGCATACCGTAGCAATAAGATGTCCTGGTATGTCTTGATGATAGCGTTCACCGGAATTGCCATACAGATTAGTAGTTAATGTGTCATCTATAGGATACTTCTCTCCAACTCAATTGCCCTAGCTCACGAAGGCTGCTGTTTCGAATACGAAGCACACAACCCCGCAAACGCTCCATCGGAGGCCGAGTGTATCAAGCAGGAGTGGAGTCGTCTCGTGTGCGTATTCATATACTTAACAGACGAAGGCCTAGCAATGCGTCTCGGACTAGAACCTCTGTTGCCCGAAAAGTCGAGGCAGGTGGTAAGAGATCGCTTCTCAACGACGTTTGCGGATTCGCTGCTAGACAGCACGCTGTGGGAAGGCTACTTCGAGTTACTCATCGAAGGCCGGAAGGGGAGAGAGTTTCTACATTCACTGAGGAAAACAGAAGCTTGTCTATCGACCTTCAATCTCGTTCCGGATCTAGAACATCTCAGCCGTGCTTTGGGCCGTTGGAAGAGGCAATATCACCATCGCCATAGTAAGCATACTACTCCGCCCGGAAAGTACAAAATACTGACACTCAGTTGACGCCAACACGTTTTTAAGTGCTTGCCTCGATATAGAGTATCATTATATAATCATGTACAGCTTTGCTCCGGCGGCACAGGCATTGCAATCGAGTACGTCGATCAGTAACTCGGAAACTCTGTCGCGATTCGCCGAACAAGCGGCTCAAGCGAGCTATGACTTACTGGCTATAGTCGTCGACGTGCTTCAACCTTCCATGCTGTTGTCATATCTACCAGTGCGATGCTGGTTGTTCATCGTGGCCGCAAGTCTGCATCTACTTAAGGTACCGCTCGGATTGTCTCAAGTACCAGTATGCTTTCAGCAACTAATGATACTCCTCTAGGCGACCTTATCCAAAGATCAGCACGTTTCTGAGGGAAATGCAAACATCCAACTACTCGGCTCTGCCATAAAAGCCATCCATGATGGGTCTCCCGACGATTCGCACATGGCCATCCGGTTTTCCAAGTTCCTGGGAATCGTTCTCCAAGGATCTCTGCAAACCTCATCGGGCACAGCGACTACTATTGGAAGCACAGGATCTTCTAGAGAGGGTTTGGAGTTGTATGCGAGATATGAAAGTGGGAGCATACCTTTCGCTTCCCTGCTAGAAGACGTTGGAGTGCTCGATATACCCCTGAATTTTGACTTCGTATCTGATCCGTTGACGTGGTGGGATACGTCGCTTGGCCGAAGTGGCTTCGCTCGCTTTCCGTAACAACTATACACATATACTCAGGCTTCATGTCCCTGATCGTTGGCAACAGCATGAATTAATATCGACGAAGTGCGTACTGGCTGGTAGCCGCCACATTTGATTCCGTAATATTGACAGAACGCAATCCCTTCACATGCATGTATCCGTCTAATTGCACTAGCAGCCGCATCATTTCGTCGAGCCCTCTATCGCTGCAACTGACAATAACAGATTCTGCGCTTTCTCCTCGTAAGCCATTCTACTCGACTCTTGGTCGTCAAACGTCTTTCTAAGCTGATCCACCATAAAACCCTCCAGCGGCGTCTTCTTTGCCGCTTTGTAGTCGAATACGACAATGTCCTCGAAGCACCTCGCCGCAGGCCGCTTATACCGTTCGGACAAGATGACAGCCTCGAGAAGAACGTGGTCGGCACCGTATTCAGGTTTCACTGTTAGTTTATGTATCACCGTGGTTTCATCCGGATAAGTCATAGGCTATAGACAGTCAGTAAGAGTCCTGCTCACGCTCATGCATATCAAGGAGTCTGGGAGTTACGCACAAACTTGTAGTCTGTCCGAATGCTTCGTAGGATCAGGCCCACGCCGTGAGGCGTCATCAACTGCACCCATTGCTTACGATGTTCAGGGGGGGCGGCTTCAACGTAAGAGCGCATCCAGTTTACGCGACCCGACTCAGCATAGCGGTTGTACTTGACGTTGTTGACATGGCCTGTATGACGTTAGAGTGGTTATAGCTAGGTGAAAAGTTGATTTACCCTATAATGCCATCAGTATGGGCTCATGAATAGTTTCAGTAGTCGGGGGCTATGGCAACTTACCATGCTGTCCTAGATTTGCAACGATTCTGTTAGCCTTTGACACACAATTGCGTCTGTAATGTTTGATAATTCTTACCATGTCACCCCAAGCAACTGAATGCTTGTCAAGTCCTCTCCACTGCTTGCCAGTCAAGAAACCATCTCTCCCCACGAGCAACTCAAGCCAATTGGCCTGGACATAATCCGACAACTCCTTGGCTTTCTTTCCTTGCTCAGGTGTAAGATCACGACTCAAGCAGATCTTTAAGCGCGTTCGCAGGTCTGTCAACCAACGGGAATCCGGCGTGGGAAATTTAGGCGGTGCGGTAGAGAACGAAGCCGCCGGTCGCGCGTCAGTCAATACGGACGCCCAACGAAAGGTCCCCCGTGCGAAGCGTGCCGTTTTGCTCATCGTGATACAATTTGTCGCGGAATTGTAAGAAACACTAAAGATACCACGCCGGTAGTAGACGCGTATCTGAAGCGGCTGTGATCGGCTTGTTATCGGCTTAAGTTCCTATATCGGCGGGATACGTCATTGCCGAGGCTCAACGCCTCAAGCCATTCTGTATCTATTCATAATGAAGATGCGATTCAACATGCGACTCTGAGTATGGATGGAGATTCAAGAGTTGATTTGATGTTAATGGTTAAGCTATACTTCAACAACAACCCTTGTCACTCCCTGCTGAGCCCAGCGCTTACAGCCATAACGCCCTCAAACAACACCTCTTTCAACGAACAACATCATGCGGCCTAGAGAGCGGCACCGAACGTTTAGTGAGCTTCATCGCACAGATGATAATCCAGAACATGTCTATAACTTGGATCTTCCAATCCAGCGGCACCATCAAGGAAAAGAAGGATAGTTCGGACGCTTTCGACAGTGTCTAAGCTCGCTGACCCGTTCTCTGTAGGGTATGCACATCGCACTAACACTAATGTTTGTAGACGCAAAGGCCGGCTTTGCAACGTGATTGATCGTGATTTCTCCTGAACCAACAACAGTCTAGGATCTGTAAGCCATGAGCAAGCTGTCGACATTGATCGCGGCATGATCATACTGTGCGCCCATGTTTACATGCACTCCGTACCAACTTCTCCACACAACCTGCTTTCTCCCATTCACGGCATGCTCGACATTGTTCGAGACCCATTCAGCACAGGCAGCAGTGTCTGATGTCTCGGCCATCGTAAAAAAGCGCCGTGATCGCGAGAACAGCGTCTGAGCCGGAGGATTCAAGGGTTTGACACCTCCAACTCCCGGGCTCCGACAAGCTAGCCTCCACACGCTAACCTCCACATCAACGAACTTGTCACGAGCGATGAAGTCTGCCGGGCCTTTTCAAGGTTACAATACGAATGTGTAGAGCATTGACCTGAATCGATTGGTCTTTGAACGAAATCCTGTTGGTGATTTACGGCTGCGTCGGTCTTTGCGCTCGCCGGAGCAACCGTGAGCATGACGTGGTGTTTTTTAGACCGAATCCTTCAATGACGAGAAGTTGGCCACTTCATGAATCATCCGGGGTAATATGTTCACGTGAACTCGAAAAAGGACTAGGATGCGGACCGTCTGCGGTTTGGCACGTGGCGTTTCCTTTGTTTTTGATCTTGGTTCTTGGCAGATCTTGAATTCGTCTCAATTTGTCGGCGTATTGCTGATCTTGCAGATCTCATCCCGTACTGCCAAGAAACTGGGCTCGGGCTGTCCGATACGTCACGCACGAGGCGATTGTTTCGATGTGACCGAGCGCTTCAATGCTTTCTCCACTGGACGTCGTGATGATGCTGAAAGACGATTGCTAAGACTGAGATTGACCGGAGATTTTGCAAGCACTGTCAACGGGAAGAATGGAAGCTGAAGTAAGTCTCGAAATAGTAAATTAGAACTAGGATATGAACACTCAGACGCGCTACAAAAAGATAAGCTATATACTACATGTCTCACTCGTTACTATCGCAACGAGACAAACATTTCTCGAACTACTGATGAGCTTTGTGCCCATTGTGAATGCTGCCAGCACGGCTAGCAGACGGGGTGTGCCTCGGTGTGTGCTTGGGTGTGTGTCTGGGAGTGACACGGCTTTCGCCAAAGAAGCGCTGCTGCTGGCTGTATGTTCGGTTGTGTCCTGGGCGGACGGGACCATCTTGACTAGCGGTTGAGCCGGCAGTGCCTAGTTTGCAATTAGTTTCCGGATCATATGTTTCTCTGTTCGGCATGGACTTACTCGGTCTGTCACGAACAACGCTTGCGCGACGGCCTTCGTTCTGTGCGGCATTACGCTCGCCGGCAAGCTTCTGTGCAAAGGGCGATCTCTTGCGGAGAGCAGGGCCCTTCCAGTAGATGACGTACACAGCGATGACCAGCACAAAGGAAATGCAGAACAAGATGGTGGAGGCGTACTCGAGATTCTTTCCGCTCTCCTTGCCGATGTTCTCGAAGAAGGGCAGCGCAGGCACGGTCAGGACACCGGCGAGGAAATCTCGGGACCAGCCGTTGCCTCCTGTTGCTGAAGCCGCATATGGACCGTAGGCACAGATGAGGTAGTCGATCGTGGCCATGTAAATAGCGTAGTTGGCGATGCCGACAATTCCAGCAAAGATCATAGATCCAATCCAATGGACAGGAGGTCCCTGGATGGTCCAGGCAAACCCAATCAGTCCGATGGGAAGACAAGGAACCGTGTATAAGAGAAACCATAGACGTGATTCGTACTGCGCCCTCTCGTCGTCAGGCTTAGCCTTGCGCTCCGCGATGTTCCGCTTGATGGCGGGAATGAAAGCGAGCCAGGCGATGACATAGCCAATGCCGATGGGGATAAAGGCCAGACCGATGTCGACAGTGGAGAAGTTCCATTGCTTGTAGACCAGACCGAAGGACTGGATAAACATGAAGATGAGGGCGTCGGAGAAACCGGAGAGCAGTGAAAGCACCAGCACAATGGGCTCAGTCAAGAACATCTTGAAGGGACGGATCCAGGTTCGGATGACCTCCTTGAAGGAGAAGCGGTCCCGGAACGGCACAAGCTCGTCGGGGCCCCAGACATTGGCGTTGGTGTCCTTTCTCCGCTTCTTGGCGATGCGGTCCATCATGATGGTTGTGCGAGTCTCGGGGACAGTGAAGAAGTGGATGGCCTGGATAACGCCGCCGAAGATGAGCTGGATCCAGATGGACCATCTAGAGTGGGTGTTAGCATCGTGGATACAGAATATAGTTTAGAGCTGGACGAGGGGCTGCAAACCTCCAGTTAAGGTAAGTTTCCGTGAAACCACCAACAATGGGTCCCAGAACGGAACCTCCCACGGAGGAGAAGACGACGTAGGCGACAGCTAAAGGGCACGAAGGTTAGCATAGGTCCCATGAGAGAACTTAGGGCTAGAGGCGAGAGCACTGCCTACCATATTGCTGCTTGTCCGACTCCCACATATCAGCAATCATGCCGAGCGTCACAGAGCCACCAGCAGACGACAGACCACCCAGCGCACGTCCAACCATGACAGTAGCAAAGTTGGGAGCCAGCGCAACGGGGAGCTGCCAACAATTGACGAGGAACAGAGACAGCTGGAGGACGGGCCAACGCCCAAACTCCTCAGACCAAGGCGCCCAAAGCTCGCAGCCAAAAGCGTACAGCACCAAGAAGATCATGGCACCGCACCGGGCGGCCTGCTGGCTCACGCTGAACTCCTCGGCGATACCGGGGATGGCGTTGGAGTAGAGGGACGTGTTGAAGTTCATCGACACCTGCACCCAGAAGATGACGGTGAGGATATACCACTTCTTGCGCCAGGAGTAGCTGTAGCCCAGCTCATCGTAACAGTCGTCCTCGGTGATTTCGTACTTGTCATTCGTTCCGATTTTCTCTAGGCGCGTTCCATTGCTGTCGTCGAGACGCTCCGACTGGGGCTTCTCGTCCGACGGGCTGTCGGTGGAGTTGGAGTCTTGCAGGCGCTCATTGGCGATATTCAAGTCGTTTTGGTTGATGACCTGGGGAGGGTCATCCGAGAAATGAGTAGGCATGGTCACGAATGCTGCTGTATTAGCCTGTGATCGCGGATATCGAGATACAAAACAAATTTGGTGCGGCTCGTGGCCGACTTATATGAACATGCCGAGATCGTCATGCAAGCGGCTCCTCCCAGCGCCACAAAACGTTGCCATTGACATCACACTAAACTAGACCAGACTAGACGAGCACTGTACGGCAGGGGCCTGGTCGCTCCAAATTCGGTTTCCCCGGGAGCAACAAAGACATGCCATTCCCGTGAGCAGGAGTGGGTAAGTTTGGTGGAGAAGTGGCCGCTCTAGCATCTACAGTCTCCGGCGGATTCCCGGTGCCACAGGCTTCACACGGACACGGCCAGCAGGAAGACCACAACTTCTTCCCCATAACCCCATGAATCCCTGAGTCTAAGTCTCGCCATGTCGCGGGGAGAGGGGGTGAAACTTTCCAGCTCGTCTGGGGATGCTGCATCAAGCCTCACAAGCACTCCTTTTCCCTCGACCGCTGAGCAGCCCTCGACGTCCAGATCAGCGGCCGTCTGCCAACTTTTGCCTCGCCGTGCGGCTCCGCGAGGGAATACCCGCCGTCCGGAAAAGTTTCTCTATCAACATGACGTACCAGAGCCCACATTAACGCGATCTTGGACTGCCAGCGGCGATGGATAGACAGGAGACTGGTAGGCAGCAGCATTATGGCACTCCACCTCTCCACCATAAGGCCGGACTACGAAGTACTTCGAAAATCCTTTCACATCACTTGTCGGGCTTATTCGCTTTCGAAGCGGGAGATTGGCTGCCGAGGACAAATAGTTGCGTCACTGGGACCCTTGAGACCCTTGGAAACCCTTCTCTGGTGGCCCGTGATGCTCCCGTTGGTTGAAACTTTGAGTTATAATATCCAGCCTCAAGAGCCCAACGAGCCTCATCCCGGCAGACGACATGAGACCCGGTGAGCCGCATTGCAACGACAAGACCACTAATTACAGAAATGCCATGTTTTTCCTTGAGATTTCATTTCACGTAAACACCGTCTTGGGCTTCTCCTGCAGCTCCCCGTCCAGCAGTATCTCGACTTTCTCGTTGTAGAAGCACAGGAGCCCTGTAATGGCGGCACTCTCATGAGTCGGCAGCCGGTAGTACCAGACCACGTCCCGCAACTCCGAGTCTCCGAGCTCGATATGGAAGTACTCAGCCTCCCCCTTGTACGGGCACTTGGTGATGAGCTCGCTCTTCCGCAGCACGCTCTGGTCGACGGCACCCCAGGGGAGATAGTACCGGGGCGGCAGGCCAGTTTCAAACAGATGGATCGACGAGGACGTCTTCGCGATGGTCCGACCCGCGACCCTGACCTCCACCGTCCTGCTCGAGGGCAGCGTATCGATGCGTTTAAACGGGTCTTTTGGGTGGACGTAGATGGGGCTGTCTTCTTCGAGCCATTGGTCTGGAACCCAAGGGTAAAGGGTCAGTGATGAATCCTGAAAGCAAGACATTGCATTGCATTGCATCGAGGCGAACGAACCCATGCTGCCAAACTCCAGTCGCACGAGGCCTGCGAGCTTCTCCAAGGATGGTGTATCGGCAAATCGAATCACGCGATCCGTCTTGGCTTCTGCGATGCCATTCTGCGCAGAAACTGTCACCTCCACCACAGCAGTGGCGGCTTCATCTCCGTTTCCCTTCCCGGCTTCAACCACATGCTTGTCCTTCCACGTACAGTTCTTCAGCTCCGACAACGGGACGTAGTACTGCGGGTAGTAGTCATGCTCCCAGACCTGTACGGCCTTGACCGTGTCCACGATGAACGTGTGGTTGTGGATAACGCGGACTCGGCGAGTCGTGGGCAGCACCTTGCGTGGTCCATGGGTCAAGAGATGGCGAGCCAGATCGGCAAGACTAGGGATTTCATCAGTGACAATGCTCCGAGTTGCCGTGTTCTGGAACGATGAAAGGAACATATAATCGCTCACTCTCCGCCATGGGGTCCTAATTTGGCCATCTTATCAACTTATACTGTTGCCTAGTTCCACTTGGCAGTGAGGCTCCGTTGTTCAGGCTCCGTTAATGGCGTTGATGCTTGCTCAAGGATGTAGCCGTCTCGACGACAGGAGATAAGTAATATTAGTACTGATGTTATGGGATCAAAGTCTTGAGTACCCCGCATCAGATGAGAGCATTCGAGTTGGATGAGACTGTTCAAATTGGAGAATGCATGACGCAAGACATAAGGTAAGACTGTCTTCCGGTGTGATAGACTGCCGACTTCCACGGAAGTTCCGGATACCACATACAAAGTACATATCTTGCTAACAGGCGTCTGCGTGGTCTACATCAAACTAAAAGCTCACCCACACGCGGCGTATGGAGAAGTATCCCCAGATGATTTCACGTGGACCTCTGCGGATGTTCCGGATGCCTCCATGATATATGGATACATGTAGTAATTGGTGCCCGCCTACTAGACATCAACCTTAAAAAACTCACCCGCACACGGAGTCGAGGGGTATCCCCAGGTGGAGACCCCGGATTCAACATCACGAGATTGTAGAGAGGAGGGCCGATTAGAAAATGAGCACCATGGTATTCGACCCGTTTGCCATTTTACCCTATATGGGCCCTATATGGGTAAAATTGCATCTGTAAAAGCGCAAACCGCCAAGTCTGAAGCTGAGCGATCTTAATCGTGATGATTTACTGCAGCTGGAAGTTCTAGGCTATGATGGATGGACGTGAATTACAAAGCGTCGCTTAGAAATCAGCAATGACACCATAATGTGAACGAAGATGCATCGCATATGCGATTGATATAAAGACGTACATCGAGCAAATGAGTTATCATCACAAATTCCGAATAGACACTTTGGATTAATATCTGGAATCGCACATTTTGGATCTTTATCAATCATGGCTCCAATCCGTACCGCCATCATCGGCCTCTCCTCCTCAGCCAAAACCTCCTGGGCCAGCTCTGCCCATCTCCCCTACCTTCTCTCCGCCGCGGGCGTTCCAAGTACGAGATTGTCGCCCTCTGCAACAGCAGCGTCGACGCAGCTCAGAAAGCTATCAAACACTACGAACTATCTCCAGAGACCCGCGCGTACGGCGATCCCGAGGCGTTGGCCAAGGACGCTGACGTTGACTTCGTAGTCGACGTCACGCGCGTCGATGTCCATCATCCTACGATCCTGCCCAGCGTCAAGGCTGGCAAGGCAGTGTATGTCGAGTGGCCGCTTGCACAGGACGAGGAGCATGTAAAAGAGCTCGTCGAGGCGGCAAGGAAGAGCGGCAGCCCAACAGTTGTTGGCGTGCAGGGTCGTCTTGCGCCGATAGTCTTAAAGTTGCGAGAGTTGGTGCATTCAGGACGCATCGGAAAGGTCTTGAGCAGCGAAATCCGTGGAGCGGGAGGCTCAATGGACCGCCAGTATCTCAGCCCGGGTCTGAAGTATTTCACCCAACGGGCTATAGGAGGTAATGTTTTTACCATCGGCTTCGGGCACTGTAGGTCTATTATTCTCAAGTCCTTTGACTCGGTGGCTAATGTGCAGTGTAGTGTTTGATCAAATTCAGCATGTTTTGGGCGAGCTGAAGGACCTCAAGGGACACGTCCAGCTCCAAAGACCCGACGTGAAGCTTCGTGATCCATCTACCAAAAAGATTGTCGAAACTGTCAAATCGGATGTCCCTGATCTGATCATCGCCACAGGCTCGCTTGCTGCATCCGAAACTGCACAAAAAGATGCTACTGTACTGTACAGATTTCGCCGAGGGCAACCCTTCAAGGGCGAACCAGCATTGGTCTGGACAATCAACGGTGAGAAAGGAGAGATTCGCCTCGTGGTCCAAGGTGGAACTACGTTACATGCGAACGCATACGGGGATGCTATCACCTTGGAGGTTCAAGACTTCGCGACCGATGAAGTTGAGCCGGTCGAGTGGAAGTGGAATGATTGGCAGGAAGAGCTCCCGGGGTTGTCCAGAAGTGTTGCAGCCGTTTACGATAGATATGCTGAGGGCCATGGCAAGGGTCTTCCGTCTTTTGAAGATGCTTTTGTGCGGCATCAGCAGCTGGGCCAAATCCTTGGAAACTGGGTTGCTGAAAACTGAGGATAGCATATAAATGGTACAGATGGATTAATTAGGAACTTTGTGAATTTGTACTAGAAAGTGCTCTCATTACATTCATGATCATGTTCACATATCTAAAGTGACTGGTCAAACTCTCCTGCGTACAGAAGATCGCCGGGCTGCCCGTTTATCCTCTCCCAGAGCGATCTGGCGTGAGTGTGATCGTCTCTCTTTTCCACTGCTGCCAGTTCCTTTGCTGCATTTTCCGACTCAAGCCTCACTATATCATTGTTAATGATTGCACCAAATAATATGTAGAATCTAGCGCACTCACCATGAAGATAAACTGCTGTTCGCTTCCCACTAAACAGCGCGTGGGGGACATTGGTAACGTTGTCGGAGTTGGCATCTCCAATGGCGTAGACTCCATCGATGTTGGTGATCAGGCCTTTCGCTCCGTCTGCGGCAAGTCGACCGCCATAAAGCTTTACTCCCAAATTCTGTCCAACCTTGGAAGTCTGCTCATCCTTCAGACTAACCAAGAAAGCAGCTCTCTCGGTAGGGGGGCCATCAGGGAACTCGACGCTGAAGCTATCGAACTCGGCAACTGATGGCAGGCTCGGATTTTCGTGGCCGGAGGTACCGTTCTTAGTCCGCCTGATCTCAGCGATGGTCCGGTTTTCCACTCTGACGTTGTGGAGTTCGAGATACTTCTGCCACTTGGGGCTCTTGGTCTCTGTTGCGGCGCGCATCTCGGCTGTGTCTGAGCCGTTGACGAAGGCGACGATGTCCTTGTTCAACGAGAGGACTTCGCGGACTAGGCCTGGGATCTGGTCTAGGGACGCCATCAAACCGAGTGGTTGATCAGCATGCTCGTGGCCATCACACCAGGGGCACCAGTAGATTCCATTGCCCCAGTTCTCTTTGAAACCAGGCGTTGTAGGGAGGATGTCTTTCAACCCAGTTGCAAGGATGATCTTTCGACCAGACACAACCTTCTTCTCGTTATTTGCGTATGTTGCTGAAACGAAGAACTTGGTATTGTTCACCGCTGGCTTGATATCCGTCACAGTTCCATTGGTCATGGTTACTGTGTCGTAGTATGAGAGCTGTTTCCGAGCCGCCCAGCGAAAGTAGGCCGGAGTTACACCTGTTGTTCGTGTTAGTTGAATGCTTGCTTTGTATCTTGGGACCCATTTCTTACCATCAAAACCTAGAACATCATGCATATGTCTCGTCGGGGCATTGCGATACTCGCCAGAGTCTATCAGCAGCACATTTCGTCTTACACGAGCCAGGCCACTTAATGCAGCAAGTCCTGCCGGCCCACCTCCAACAATGATGGCATCATATTGTGCAGGCTCGTCCTTGGGGATAGCTGCAGAGTTCCCGAGGGAGAAGAGGGCGGACACAACGAGGGTGTGAAGGAGACGCATTTTCAAGTACAGATGCAAAGACCGGCTCTGGGGTTGCTCTACATTTCAAGCACAGCAGCGAAGGAGCCAACTAAGTATCTGTCGAGACGAGCCGTTGCATCGTGAAAACAAAGCACATGCCACAACATGATGGTCACTTGAGACATAAAGGTGCAGAAAGCCTCACAAGGAAGTGACCCGGCCTAGCTTGGCTTCTTGGCTGCGACTCCGAGACATGCTTCAACGGCTACCATTCGACAATGCAAGACCACGCAAAGTTCTAGCCCGAGTGGCTGGCCGATTGCTGAGACACGGCAAGGACTAGCCAGCCACAAGCCGATCCTCAAACGCCAAGATATCCGCCCTGAGCCAGTGGGAGCCATAGCGGGAAGGCGAACTGCCAGCGTGGTTTCTCTCGAGGTCATTCAATAGTTCAGGCTCTCCACAGATATGCGGACAATGCGGTGGTAGGCCTCAGATCCCTCAACACTGCGATCTAGCTGATCAAGGGTCGCATCGTTCTAGTGATAGCTTGCGTTGGATTATAGCTAGTTTTCGAGGATTCGGAGAAGATAGTCACGGTTTCGCAAAACAGAATGCAGCTGAGGAAGATGTAGCGGAGAGGCCTCGACAGGGATGCTTCGGGATCTACACCCACCACCATGCAGCCAAGCTAATAGTAAGGCCTTTCGGCTTGGGGCAAAAAGCGGAGATGGGGGCAACTGCCGGTAGTCTAGTGATTAAGGCGAGCTGAAGCTCGAATCGGCCGAGACAGCTGAGGAGCTTGACGGACGAGTTGCTGTCAATGCTGCATTGAACTGTATCGGTATTTTATTGACGCCTAACCACCCGAGTCCAATCCTTCTGTCTTAACGTATGAGTCAGATGAGAAATTATCTCAAGTCAATGATAACTCTAACCGATTCAAATCTTTACGAGCACGAACATTAAAGAAGGTCACCATATTCCGAACTACCTCAGGTAGGCAGTTCATAACGCTCATATTCGAGTAGCAGGCAACCCAAGTAATTACTAGCATGAAGGTCCTCAAAACTCACCAAAAGCCCAGCAGTCGTTGTAGTCAGTTTTCAGACCTTGATGAGAACATCGGATCAATAACAATTGGTGACCTTCATAGTTGATACATCCACTTCTCGCGTCTCGTGGAGTCACAGTAGAGTCTCTGTAACATGTCTCTGTAACATTGCGTGCAAATCTCCTCACTCGATCCACCGCTCGAAGCGCAATGTCTCACTGACGCACTTCAAAGAGGCTAAGAGAGCGGTGACATATTTGTCCATGGTCAGTACCCCGGTAATGCCGTAAAACACATGCGGTGCACCTGGTATTCGTATAGCGCATGCTGTGCTTCAGGTTCCGTGTTCCCGAATGGTTCTTGGCTTTCTTCACCAGCCAACACGAACTCCCCCCGCCTCTGTAGCCCGCCTCTGTAGCCCGCCTCTGTAGCCCGCCTCTGTAGTGCTTGACTTGTCGACAATGACCTTGACTTCGGTCGCTTTCTTCAAACGAAAGTGGGCTGCAGGCCGAATATATGCGGCCGCCAGTGGGACGACCCGTGCTTAGCACTGGTACATGCATGGTGCTACTGGGCATAGCTACAAAGCACAGAGACGGACTGAGACGGCCGTAAGGTAGCTAGCTCAATGGATGAGGCAGCTGAATGACCTTGCCAGGCAACAAAGTCCCAATATGCTTGTTCTCTTTCGGAGGCGCTTAACCTGTGAAAGGGTCTCGGTTGCTTAACTGAGCTCCTCCGCAAGATTCTAGCCATGCATGTTCCAGTTTAGCGGCGATTGATAGCGTCAAGTTTCCATGTCTGATCAAAAGATAATTCGATCTCGCCGGAGTGACCAAAATCGCCCACCATTGCACCGCTGGTTTAGGCTTGCGTCGCTGTTAAATGTGAGACGGGGTTAGACTTCAACATCAGTAAACTGCTCACTGGACGACAACTAGTTTGCAGACCGTGAAGGCAAGGATAATATTGGTCATATGGCTTCACCGCTGCAACGGCTGTCAATTGTTCAGTAGGAGGGGTCAACGCCAAAGACTGCATCGAAATATTTACTAGTTTCCTTGTTTCTTATTAATCGTAGAGAACGACACAAAACTCAAAGAATACCAATGCCTAATGGGAACCTGATGCGGTGGCTGGAGCATTTGTAAGATTCATGTGAGACTAAAGATGAACGTGAACATGTTTTGTGACCGTTAAATGGGATGCGGCATATTGTCACATTCCAGACACAGTGACCGTTTGCAAAATTTAAGTAGTCGCTTTTATTCTGTTTCGGTTATAATTTAGTGATGTTTCCACAAGCTCCATTTTCCGATGCTGCTAACAATCGAATCCAAATATCATACAGATGCATGTGTCTTCCAGTCTGAAGTAGCATACAAACATGACTTCATACACCTGACACACAGGTATCGTAAAGTTATATTAGTTAAGATGTGCTTGCTTAAGCACCCTCATCGTCATCGCCAATGCGGATGCGTCCGTCAGCGGCTAGGCCATTGGACCAGTAACCACCAACCTCAATGTCAGTCTCGGGGATCTTGCGGTGGGCGAGGAGCAGCCAAAGGCCGAACACGGGCTTCGCCAGGACATCAAGGATGGCATAGGCGATGATTTCGGAATCGACCGAAGCCTTCCTGGCACCGTCGGCAACACCCCATACACTTCGATATATTAGCTGGGGCAAGACATGAGCTAGGAATGACAACTCACATAGGGTAAATGGTCCAAAGAATGAGGGTGAAGGCGGCGAGGGAGCTGAACAGCTTGGTGGCGTTGTTACCCTTGGCCTTGACCATACGAGATCCGTGGAGGGCAACGTGCCAGATGACAAAGATGTAGGCAACGCAGCCGATAGTGTACCATCCCCATTTCTGGGCTGTGTGGGTGTGGCCAAACGCAGCAAAGAGTCCGGCGAGAACCATGATGAGATCGGCGACGATAGCCATCAAAGTATGGGCACCATCAATGCCGGCAAGCAGGCAAAGATCGAGAAGCAGCAGAGGAGTGGTAAGACTCCAGTCGACATAACGAGCCCAGTAGACCTCGCGGCATTGCTCGTGGTGCGTGTCTTTGACATGTTTGTGGTGCTCGGTCGCCTCGATGCAGTTGTAGCTAGTGGCATGGCCGGTAGCCATGGCGAAGTAGGAGATCGCAGCGGTGATGGTGATGAGCGTAGTGATGACGTGGTAAAGACGACGGTTGACGGGGACATTCCACGAGAGTCCTGCGAAAACGGCCGAGGCCACGAGCATGATTACGAAGACAACCCATAAGGTCTTCATGCCAGACTGGCCGGCATTCTGAAACTCGGTCGGAGTAGCTAATTGCTGTGAGTAAACGAGACAGCTGTTGAATTTGCACTGAGAGTAGAAGCTTACGGAACACGGTCGGGATAGGGCTGACGCTCGTTGTGTGTGCAGCCTCCATGATCATGATGGCGGTTCGAAAATTGTTCGAGATATCGTCTTGGAGCAAGTGAACACTTATTTGCAGCTATGTGACCTACAATCACGATGCTTAAATCGAAATCTCAGAGCCGTGCCTCCCACGGGGGGAGAAGCTTTAAGAGTAACCCCCCCAGCTCCTGCAAGCCTTCTTTGCCTAAGGCTTCATCATGCCCAGTTTACATGATGGACGTCATCCATTACAACTTGATGGGCACTTGGGGCCTAGCGGCGATGCGGGGAACCCAGCTGCAGGTGCAAGTGGCCCGGCGGCAGGACAATGGCTGCGTCAACGTCACGTAACCCGCGTTTTGGTTATACGGGCTTCCACGTAAAAACAAGGTTGCACACAGTGGCACACGCCGAAGCTTGCCGCGAGAGGAGAGTAAGCAGGGATCGTTGGGTGGGAGATGCATCGTGACGAATGGTGCGGAGCTGAAGAACAAGGCATGAAACTAAGATCGAAATCGCCGATCGACGGTGGGATCCACTACGGCCCCACTCCGGGCCCGGGTCAGCCGGCCTTGCCCTGATCGGCGGGTTCCAGAGGAAGAAACGTCCGGTACATAATACTATGGTAGTAGGCTGAACTTTCAAGCCTTACCAGCTGAGCGTACTAGGAAAATGCCACAGGTAAGGAGAGCAACATGCACAGTATTATATAACTTGACATTACACTGAGTTGCCCATCACTGTATGAGGCCATGAGCAGGTAAACCACACCCAGCAACACACCTCACTCTCCGCATTCCTACGGTAGCTTCAAAACGTCATCGACATGCACCACCTGCCCCGTTGCAATGGACCTATTCGCCGCAATCCCCGTCAGAATCGACGCCGCACCGTCAACATGGCTCGCCGCCCTCATATACTCGTCCGAGACAGGCGTTCCGAACAGATCCTCTAGCAGCACGCTATCCCCGCCTCCATGCGCCCCCGTACTCTCCTCCAGCTCAATCTCTCTCGGCTTCTCGAACAGCGGGCGCAGCAGGATAGTCCGTCTTTCCAGAGAGCCTTCAAGACTTTGCTCGCCGCTTGAGTTGACGTAGCTGTTCTCGACGACTTCGACTTCGAGCCTTCCTCCTGTTCCGTTGAAGTTGACGCGGAAGCCCTCCCAGGGTGCGTAGGCTGTGAGGGAGTATGTCATTACAGCTCCGTTGCGGTATCTGACTAGCAAGCTCATCGTGTCTTCGATGCTAATCCCGTCGCTAAAGACACTTTGGTCGCGATAGTAACCGTCCTCGTGCTCTGCATCCAGGTACATAGCTTTCAGCTTGGGGTTTTGTTCCATATGGAGGGCAAACGGATCCTTCTTTGCAGCTTCACTTCCATGTGAGCGACTATAGAATTCAGTCTCCCCCCTCTGCTCTGCGTTTTCTTTACCGTAGAACTTCAAGTCGCCCTGTGCATATACCGTCGCCGGCCGGCTCTGCAGCCAGAAGTTGACCAAGTCGAAATGGTGAGTCGACTTGTGAACCAGCAAGCCGCCGCTGTTGCGTTTGTCACGGTGCCAGCGCCGGAAATAGTCTGCTCCGTGCGACGTGTTGAGCATCCATTCGAAGTGCACGCTTGTCACTTTGCCAATAGCCCCTGACTGGAGAATCTCGAAGACTTTGGTGTTGTGCGGGGCGTAGCGGTAGTTAAAGGTGACCCGGACCTTGTTGCCTGTTCGTTCAACGGCCGAGAAGATGTCTTTGCATCTTGGAGCGTCTATTGTCATGGGCTTCTCTGTAATGACATTGCAGCCCAGCTCTAGGGCCCGGATGATGTAAGTGTGGTGAGTGCGGTCAATGGTCGTTACGATGACTTCGTCTGGCTTGGTCTCCCGGATCATGTCATCGAATCGAGATGCTGGATATATCGGGATGTATTCATGGCCAAGGTCCTGTATCTTTGCTACGGCATACTGCATGCGAGTTCGATTGGTATCGCATAGCGCAATCAGACGCGAGGTTTTGCTGTAGTCCTTTGCGATGGCTGTATAGAAGAAGCTAGACCTGCCGCCGGTACCAACGATGGCGTATCGCGGCCTGTTGGGTACATGAGGTTCTGCCATATTGAATGTTGACCGGTAGGCATCAACAGGATAAGCTCCGTTGTAGACTTGTGATCCGGGGCTTCTTGTTCTTTCTCTTACGGTCAGGCTGTCTCCGGTAGGTTGGTATCCATGTTCCCAGCCAAGTCCTACGATATCATATCATGCAAGCGACATATATCGGCCCCCTTTAACCCAGCTACCGACATGATACATGTAAGTGACTTCCCCGCCTGTGTGGGGGATATGCGAGGTTCTCGATCCTAGCAACGCGGGGTGCAGCTCTAGACAAAACCTAAAACAGCCCATTGGATAGATGAGAGCGTTGAAGTCGAGGCTAAAGTTGTTGACACATTTGTTCATTTAGCCGAAAGTGTTGGTTGTCGTCTCGTCGGGTCGGTATTTCTTCCTCCAATCGATATGCGAGTTTCCGAGCTGTGTTGGATCATCTTGTGATCTTCACTTTTTGAAGCTACGTTTGGTAACGAGAGGTTGTCATATGCAAGCATATTATAGAACCATATTTATCCGTGTGTCTAATCATCAGGATCAAGATAACCGAAGGACTAGAGGAAGGTAAAGACCGGCTGCAAGTTCTTGGGGCGCGACGATAAGATGGTTGCGGTGGCAAAGAAGAGCATCTTGTGATATCCCCATGATTAAACACACGTCCTGACGCCCACTTATCATACAGCCTGTGCCTTTGTTAGTCTTATGTGTTCTCTCCCTAACAATGCAATGGCGAACGATCATTCAGACGACATAATGCCTGTTGGCGAGCAAAGACCAACGATCCCAATACGAGAGAAAGCAGCCGAGTTTTTAGCAAGTCATGCTTCAGGAGGCGTCTCTTTCACTTACGAAGAGGAGAAAGCTGTCATCAAACGCATTGATCGCCGCGTACTAATCCTCCTGCTTGGGGCTTATTTCTTCCAACAGCTGGATAAGAGTTCCCTCAGGTAAGTTCTCACAGTACCTTATATCATGCTTATTGTTCCGCCTTAGCCCGCCACATCCTGGCTAACACAGTCTTTCAACAGTTATGTCTCGATATTTGGCATTTCTGAAGATGCAAAACTCGTAGGCAAGCAATACTCGTGGCTGGGGTCAATCCTATACCTCGCACAACTCGTGATGCAACCTCTTGCGGCCTTTATACTTGTCAAGCTCCCAACTGGCAAGGTCATTGCCACTGACATCTTCCTCTGGGGCTCAGCACTTACTATCATGTCCTCGTGTACCAACTTTTCGTCTCTCCTGGGCCTGCGGTTTGTGCTTGGATCTTTTGAGGCTATGATTGCGCCGTCTTGCGTTGCTGTCACTCAAATGTGGTGGCGTCGCGGTGAGCAGACCTTGAGAACAAGTTATTGGAACGCTATGAACGGAGTGACATTTATCGTGGGCAGTTTATTCACGTACGGTCTGGGACATATCGAGAGCAGAGTCTTGTTCAAGTATCAGATCGTCTTCATGTTCTGTGGTCTAATCACCGTGTGCTACTCCGTTATGGTTCTCGCCTTGATGCCCGATTCACCTATGGAGGCCAAGTATTTGACGGAGCCTGAGAAGCTGATTGCAGTAGAGCGATTGAGAGCGAACCAAATGGGGGTCGCTTCGAGGACGTGGCGATGGGATCACGTCCTTGAGACGATGCTGGACCTAAAGACTTGGTGCTGGTTCGCTGCGATTGTAGCCATTTCGTGAGTTGCACCCTATGAGACAAACACTCGTGCTTCTAAGAGCATAGGCGGATATTTAGAGCATAGTCCTTTACTGTCTGACATGCCGAACAGGATCGCGAGTGGCGGCATAGGCACATTTGGGTCGTTGATCGTCAAATCCTTTGGCTACACCAACTTCCAGACCATCTTGTTCAACATCCCCTTTGGCGTCATTCAAATAATCTCCATTATCGGTTCTGGGTGGGCAGCAACACGGTTTCAGCGGAAAGGACTTGTTATAGCCGCCAGCAGCGTCCTTCCCTCGATTGGCACAATTCTCATGCTGACAGTATCTCGAGAGAAGAAGGGGGTGCTTCTCCTTGGCTACTATCTTGTCCGCCACTCAATCCTAGCATCTACTATGACCACAGCTGACGGTTGCCCATAGGTCTCTTGTATGGCAGCCATCACGCCACTACTCTACGCATGGCAGGCCCAGAACACGGGAGGTGACACGAAGAAGAAGTGCACTTCTGCCATGGTATTCGTCGGGATGTGCACGGGTAATGTCATCGGGCCGCTCCTTTACTCTACGGATGATGCACCACTATATCGGTCCGGGCTGATTGCAGATCTCGTCATGTTTGTCTTAGTTGGCATTCTTTCCGCGTGAGTCTTCCTATTCGGCGATGAACAAGACTATCAGCCGGAGTGTCTCACTTACCCTGTCACTCAGCCTGATCCCGTTCTACCTCATGTTTTTGAACCGGGCGCACGAAAAGAGACGAGCATCTCTGGGCAAGAGCTCACATATCATCGACGAATCGATGCTGCGTAAAGGGCAGATGGAAAACAGCAAGGCCGTGGAGCTCGAGGGAGCAGATCGGCAGCAACGAACAATGGAGGAGGATAACGGGTTGCAGGACATGACGGACTTGAAAAATGAGGAATTTATTTATGTGTACTAGGTAGGATAAATGTGGGAGGGAAGCCATGTCTCAGGCTATGGAGAAGAATTGGATCCTTCGGTCCACGGCTGAGAGATACATGTACGATCGAGCTAAAGCTGCATATGAATTTGGGATCGTCGAGGCAGTGTACCTCAGGCGACTGACTACCTGCAGGGTATTATTGAGTCTTCCTATCATATTCGACAGGGTCTACGTCAGGAGAATGACCGAACTTGGCACAATCGACTAGAGGATGAAAACATGAATAAAACATGAATAAAAACCAGAACTTCACGGACTACACGTACCTACCTAAGTGTACCTCACCTGGATGATATGATAATGCTCCCGTCGGTACCCAACCGAAACTTAGCCCCGGGAACAAACACGGCAACAGGCCTAGGCACTGAACGCTAGTAGACTTCGGCACCATGTTGATGTCTGTTATGGATTGTTTAGTGAATTTCCTTGTGATATTGGGCAGCGATCCATGTCACCGATACTAGGATCATCCATATTTCCCGCAGATGTGATACGTATCAAGTAGAATTACCGGGGTATCACGAGCTCGTTTGAGAAAAGAGGCATATACATGCAGACAGATGGGAAAGCAAGGGACCAACTAATACATGTACGAAGACATCCATTGTAAAAGCTGAGAGTGAGGGTGTCCATCAGCTCGGGTCACGCCGATAGTTATCAACACCAAGTCAGCCCATAATCCTACCCAAGGTACTCTCGTCTGACGCCTCAGCCTCCGGGGTACTTTGTTTTTGCTGACGCTAGATTCAGCAGGTTGTACTTCTTTGCATGTGAAAGGTAAGGTGTTCTTGTGTTTTCGAGCTCCGTCACCAACATGCCTCGATCTTGTCTCGTCCTTGATGGAACATTCAGGATCTAGCACTTCCCCGCGGGGGCCTGCGGCCCTCACCTCGGGGTAGATGGCCACGCGCCCCTGTAGTGTCTGCGTCACAACGCTGCTGATTGGTCGGCGCAAACAACCTCGGGCCTCTTCCAGCAGCTGTAGGCGGTGTGGCCTCCCGGATCGGGGCTGGCTGGCGGGTCAGATGCCCTGGGCTCCCTGTAACTGCCTGCAACGGGTCCACTAAACGCTGGAATGGGTGTGACGCTCCAGGGGATGCTGACTTCCCCACGCAGCCCACAGCGGAAAATGGCGGGGGAGAGAGGCCCCAAACGATTCGTCGACGAGCCATCCACCAACTTCTTGGTCATGCGGGCATCAATCGCATCTACGACTTGACCGGGAAGTCTCTCTTATTAACACTTAGACTCTCAACGCAAACCTAAAGCTGTTACCAACCTCCCACGAGACCTTTGAGTTTATGCAACTGTTGCGCTTGGGCTCTTCTCTGCAACATTGTGTTCTAACATCTACGATTGTTCTTGAAACTCGACACATTCAGCTTGCGACCACGACGTCTCCTACATCATCGCTCCCTAGCCTCCGATCCTGATACCGATACATTTACCGCTCTCCTCCGCCATGCGGTGACGACGCTCTCGTTCGACCCTCTATAAGCCCGCCATTCGATGATTGTCCAGCCCGAAACTTCGTCATGGCCGATCTACTCCTCCACTCCCGCTCCGTGGGAGTCCTCCACGCCAAGCCCACCAAGCAGCCATCCAGGTCCAACACCAAGGTGACCAGATCGCCCTCGAAAGCGAAACCCGCCGCGGGCGTCGCCGGGACCGTCTACAAGGCCCTCAAGGGAGCAAACGAGGCTTGGCAGTCGTGGAAAGATGGCTTGACCGAAAGCGAGCGCGAGCAGATCCGACTCCTCGAGGAACGGAGGCAGATCCTACGTCTGCGCATGGAGAATGTAGGTTGCGCCAGGCCGGGCTTCGGCAGTGTAGTTTGCTGACGAGGTTAGGCTGAATCCTGGGAACAATGGGACACGGCTGCGAAAGAACTCGATGTTATCGAGGGCAACGAGGAGTGGAAGCAGGACTCGGCCACGGGCGACTACAATCCAGACCTGATCGAGGAACGCCTCCAGGCGCTCGACGAGGCGCGCGCCAACTGTGATATTCACTCCATGATGCATCTCCTACGTACGGCTTTGTCTCGAGACCTCGGTGGCATGGACAATGTCGACCTATATCGTCACTCGTACTCTGGCACCAAGCATCTCATAGAGCGCTACGTCGACTCGACCATCAAAACCATCGAAGCCGTTGTTACACAGAGCCGACTAGGCCAGAGTGTCGAGTATAAGGACTTGCTCGAGGGCATGCTGTTTGCGCGACAGAGCTTTGGTCGCAGCGCCCTACTCCTATCCGGAGGTGGCACCTTCGGCATGGCCCACGTCGGGGTCATGAAGGCACTCTTCGAAGCCCAATTACTACCAAGGATCATCTCCGGCGCCAGCGCAGGCAGCATTGTTTGCGCAGTTGTGTGCACCAAGACTGACGAGGAGCTTCCCGATTTGATCAGGGAATTCCCTTATGGAGACCTCGCTGTTTTCAACGACGAGAACAGCCAAGATGGCGTCTTGGAGCACTTGCGACGACTGCTGACCGAGGGGAGTTGGTCCGATATCAAGCATCTGACGAGAGTGATGAGGGGGCTCACAGGCGACATGACCTTTCAAGAGGCGTACAATCGCACCCGTCGCATTCTGAATGTCTGCGTCTCGACGGCTTCCATCTACGAGCTCCCCCGCTTACTCAACTACGCTACGGCACCCAACGTCATGATCTGGTCCGCTGTCGCAGCCTCTTGCTCTGTGCCGCTCGTCTTCAATGCTTCTCCCTTGCTGGTCAAGGACCCAGCTACTGGCGAGCATCTACCGTGGAATCCTTCCCCGCAACGCTGGATCGATGGTTCCGTTGACAACGACCTTCCGATGACACGCTTATCCGAGATGTTCAACGTAAACCATTTCATCGTTTCCCAGGTCAACCCACACGTGGTGCCCTTTCTCACCAAGGATGATCACCTGTCGCCCACCAATAAGCTTGATCGCGGGAAGCAGACTCGGCGAGGTGACTTTGACTGGGTATATACACTCACCACCCTGGCCAAAGACGAGGCCTTGCACCGCTTACAATTTCTGTCTGAGATTGGGTTTCTGCCTAACCTTATTGACAAGGCCCGCAGTGTTCTCAGCCAAAAGTATTCGGGGGACATTAACATCTTGCCCGAGATTAGCATGCATGACCTTCCACGCATTCTGAAGAATCCCTCAAGCGATTTTATGATTCGGTCTTGTCTTCTGGGCGAGCGTGCGGCATGGCCCAAACTTAGCCGGGTCCGAGATCGATGTGCTATAGAATTGGCTCTGGATCGCGCCGTCCACCGACTTCGAGCTCGAGTCGTGTTCTCGGAAAGCCAGCAGGACCTGCGAAGAGTGAACGCAAGTGTGGGCAACCTTCGACTGAAGATACCACCTAGGTCAATACTCTTGGGACATCCGGCGACGGGTCCGCTCGAAGCCAACACCCACAGGCATCGTCGTAGACAGTCCGGCGGTAGCCTCAATTTCCACCACAACAGATGGCAACTGCTCGATAGCGCCATCACTGATGATGAGACGGAGCAGGAAGAACGTCTCGAGATGCAATCTCGTCGGAATCGAAGTGGCTCGCCCACTGCCATGCGCAAACCTCGATTGAAGCGTGCGTCCAGGAGTCACATCCACGTGCGCGGTGCGCTTGCGGCCATGGCGCAGGAAGACGATGATGGCGTCTTCGACTTTAACTTTGCGAAACCTGTCACTCCGCCGAGAGACCGACGCAGCAGCACGCATTTGGCGGGCGACAGTCAAGACACTGTCCAGGAGGAATCCGATCTTATGACGTCGGAAAACTGGTCAGATCAAACCTGGCAGTCAAGGGCGGATATCACTTCTCCTACGGAAGAGATAGATACAAGCGAGCCACGACACTCCAGCGATGTACATCGGGACGAGACGGACGCGAGCGACTCTGAGGCGAGTGACCCAGAGCCATACGATGTACTGCCGAGGGGGAAGCCGGTCTCTAAAGCGGCGTCCTTTGACGATAGTGCTTCACTCGGAGCAGGAGGAAAGATCGGATGGGGACTCTGGGATTGAGACCTGACGGGGTAAGATGAGGATTACTAGCGAATATGATTGAGACGGAGGTAAGGATGATTGAGAGCACAAGGGATTTTGTCATCGGATTGTCGAGCCCGCCATAGATGAGAGTAGGCGTAGAGGCTAGAGTTGGATTCACATCGAAGCAGACGATGGAGCATTTTCTTTTGTACCGTGGGCGTGTTTGGTCACGAGCAGCATAGCATATTGGGAGTTTGAACTTTGAAAGAGGATGCATCAGTGGGAATAGGAGGAGATCAGTAGGGGCAGCAACATATGGATATCGTCGACGTGGAAGCTTGAGGAATAGACAGCAGCAACGTTGCTACATCTCTGTTTATGATTTTGTGAGGCTTCGAATATGAGTCTGTTAAAGGGCAGTAGAGATGATATAATAAGCCAGACGAGCCAAGTACGACCAGAAGCAAGCTCAAGAGTTTATGTATGTTTCTGGACAGCATGCGTCGATAGCGAGGGTATAATACCTTGCGCAGCAGTTCATACAACTCTACGCCGCATGCAAGACGCAAACACCAGACGTTGAAATCCTCGCTCAACTTCATTCTCACATCTCCTCGCCAGAGCCTCAACATCACAACCACAATTGAACCGATTATCTATGAAATCTCCCTAAACCCCATTGAGCAAATTGCCTCCTCCCCTCTTGACCTGGTTCCCGTGAGCGACTTTCACCAAGAAACACATTCATTGGCCGCGTGGCCTAATGGCTAAGGCGCTAGATTTCGGTCCACCGAATCAACTACTCTAGAGATTCCAGGTTAGTTCCCTTTCTCGGGATGTCTCTGCATCGAGGACAGCATCACTAACAATTCGGTAATAGTTTCGAATACTGGCGTGGTCGCTTGAATTTAATTTTTTGCGGTTGTGCGGGTTTTGGATAATTCGTTTGGACTTCCAGCTGTCCCTCCATCATCGGATCCAAAACTTATTCCATGTATTGAAGGCAGTTGAGAATTTTTGAGTTTTTTTTTACTTGTAAGACCCACATCTTGAGCACATCGTGAGAATCAACATCATAAGCCCTCCCACGAATAAGACATGTTCAGAGAGCCGTTCCGACTGTAAAGTTGATATCATAGGTTTCAAGCAAATATACACACATGGCTAAACAAGCAGACATGTCCAAGAATTTCTGTATATTCAGGTATTGCCTTGTGTAAGTGAAGTATTTTCGGCTCTCTTCAAATGGCTCCCCCGGACTCATGCTTCTCAACCAGTCATATTTCCATTGACCTTTGTGATGACGCCATTTTCTCCCGAGGCAACGTATCCCATTTACGGCGAACTATTGACAATTGCCTACAACACGAACATGATGATGCCATCTCTGGTCGCCTATACCTTTGTAATTGGCAGAATACCCTACACCCCCACTGGACGTTTCGCGGCAATTCATCCCTTGTCGGTCTAGACCTCTGGGGCCGGACGGGTCGGGCGGGAGAGGTTGATGCCGGGTCGGAAGAGGTTGTGGGGGTTGTTTTGCTATGGCTGGTAATAAGACTGTCAAGGGGGAGTGAAAGTCGCAGATGAGGGACCAGAGTGAATCTATGACAGATCATCGAGCGGGTTATCAGATTTTACTTGTGCACTTTGAGCACCTTGTTGAGCTGTGCAAAGAGGACCTCCCCCTTATATCCATGATTTGTCAGGACAGCATGATGTATTCGTACTGTAGGTAGGTTGGCGAGTCAAACCTCTCTCTTCTATTCGCATCCCGTGTATTCGTCTCCATTCCTTGATCTCCTCTCCATCCCGTCTTCAGCCCCTCCCCGACTTCCGGCGCAAAGAAGCGGAGCTCCAGTTGGTCCGCCTCTGAAGTCTGAGGCCTGAAGCAAAACCCTCGGTCCGTCGCCCCCAGCCGCCAAAACAAGCGCAAACAAGCCTCGCCCGCAATGGCGTCAATCTACTCTAAGCCCAACGGCGATGACAGAATTGCCCTGTCAAATGGCACAATTCCTCATCCCGAGCCAATGGCCGCCGCCGTGCAGCACGCAATCCGCCGCCTTGCTGCTTCGGGCCCAGTGAGGGGCAACGAGGCTTCAGTGGTGGGGGGAGGACATTATTTCATGGCGGGGTTCTACTCATGGATGTCTTCCATGTTGTGGTGATGCGCACGGCTTACAGCAGTTTGAGCGACGGACTTCAAGGCGACCTTGACGTGTTTAGAGAGGTTTGTCAGAGTGTGTCAATGGCTGTCAATGGATGAATGGATGCTACCTAAAAACCTAACTAGACTTTGGGTAGTAGCGAGGCAAGGGTCTCAGATGGATCAGACCGTCGAGTGGCTGCGTCTGGGAAGGCTTCGTAATAAACTCCCTCCGTCACCTCACAAACCCAGAGATCCACGTATATAAGCGCCCCGCCTGTGCTACGTGCCAATCCTCCTCTTCTCTTCCTCCCCTCCCTCTTCCTTCTCTTTCTCTATCCATCTCATAATAACACCCATCCTCTCACCTTCATCACATCCATCCCAACCTCATCCCATCACAACAGCCGTCATCATGTCCAACTCGGCCCCCCTCCGCCTCGGCTCCAAGGCCCCCAACTTCCAGGCCGAGACCACCTCGGGTCCCATCGACTTCTATGAGTTCATCGGCGACAACTGGGTCATCCTCTTCTCCCACCCCGAGGATTACACCCCCGTGTGCACCACCGAGCTCGGTGCCATGGCCAAGCTGGCCCCCGAGTTCGCCAAGCGCGGCGTCAAGCCCATCGGTATCTCTGCCAACACCATTGACTCCCACGAGGGCTGGATCAAGGATATCGCCGAGGTCACCGGTGGCACCGTCACTTTCCCCATCATTGGTGACAAGCAGCGCCAGATCGCTCTCCTCTACGACATGTAAGCAACCCAGAACGGCACGGAGACAGGCTCGGAGACGGGAAAAGAAGACACCCGCAGACAGAGTACCACTGCTAACACCAATCTCCCAGGCTCGACCACCAGGATGCCACCAACGTTGACGAGAAGGGCATTGCCTTCACCATCCGTTCCGTTTACTTCATCGACCCCAAGAAGACCATCCGCACCATCCTCTCCTACCCTGCCTCCACCGGCCGCAACGCCAACGAGATCCTCCGCATCATCGACTCCCTCCAGACCGGCGACAAGTACAAGATCACCACCCCCATCAACTGGATCCCCGGTGACGATGTCATCGTCCACCCCTCCGTCAGCAATGAGCAGGCCAAGACTCTCTTCCCCGAGTTCCGCATCGTCAAGCCCTACCTGCGGTTCACCCCCCTCCCCAAGGAGAAGGCTACCCCTCAGTAAATGGAATCGGCGACAGAGCCGCGATGTGCTACATAATAGCGTGTGTTGCGACATGCTAGAGCGGATGAAAATATTACGAACACCAAGGATGGTAACAGCGCGATGATGACCGACTTAAACGACGCCGAGCCTGGGATAGGGACACACTCGGCATTTCGGGCGGCGGCATCATCGATTTTGCGTCTCAAATTATCTTGCTGATGATTTACGGCTTCAATTGAGAGAGGAGCATGATGAATGTGTTCATAGACTACCCCTACATTTTGCGATGAAAACAGAAAGAAATCATCTTACAAACTGGCGAATCATAAGAATGACAAATGCATGAGAAAGTGAAAGCCCCGCCGTTTCCATGTGAGATCAAGCTTCGATCACGGACCGTCGGACATCCTAGTCCTCGGTGGGATCGCGAGAGTATCGAGACCCACATCGGTCGGTGGAGCAGAAAACTTCAGAAGTCATCTCAAAGGATCCGAAAACTCAAAAGGTCCGGAAGGTCAGTAGGTGCCGTGATAGCTCTGGTACCGGAACTTTCATTATGTTTCGCGATAGTGAACAGACTCGATGCCCGTATTATTACCTGGTTCATCCTGGCAAGCGTCAATATGTAACAAAGCACGGGCTTCCTTACATACGAAGATATGCACGATTAAATGGGAGCACCGAAAGGGAATCTGCCTAGACACGTTCGGCAGCTCAAAGAGATCCTCCCACTTTGAAAGGCATTTGCAACTACCTTGTATATAGACAGATATCTCTATATATAGATTTGAAGCTCTATATGCACATTAACTGAATGAAGCCAGATAAGTCACAGGAATGAGAAGCAGCAACCCCTTGAACAAGCGAGGGACTTTGGCCTGTCAGCGAAACGGTTGCTTCGGTGACTAAACGTTCAAGGTGCAAGCTTACAACGAAATGTTCCTCCTATCCAAAGAGACCATAGAAGCCACAAAGACAAGCGAGAAAACTCGAGACTAGCCATGATAGGCCACGATTCACTTGTCGAGCAGGGCTAGGATAGTGATTGATGTGACGAATTTCAACATATGACTTGACCGTAAGCTAGGCGATAGACAACACGAGACAAGACAGGGTTGGGACGAGGTGTCATTATCAAATGCACTCCTCTCTCTGCAACAGGAAGATCATCCAACTCTTTCGGAAGTTGTTTGTGCCGTTATCTGTCCCGGAGCGTTTCCACGTGGTGCAACGCTTCTAGCCTTCTTCCAAACCGGGATGGAACAGTCCTCTCCCCGGCGAAACCGCATCTTGAAACAATGCCACTCTGGTAGTCTATTCTATAAAGTACTAACCACTGTTGCTACTGTACCAACTCTCGGCGCAATATCCAGTATCCTGATCCTCCCGATCCCTTAGCTGCAGCTCGACTTGGCACCGGCAGCTCGACTTGGTACCGAATAAGAAGGCACGGCGTCGTGGCGGTTAGAGGACAGCTGAACCTGGGCTGGCTTGTGTTCCAGGTTGCGGCGCTGGACTCGCCCAGACTGTCGGCGTCTTCGAACGTGGCGCTTTAGGGCTCCTCCTGCGCTGGAAGATCGATCAAGCTTACCCGCTGGAGATGCTCAGCCGTCCGCTAAGAATTGTTCCGCGGCAGGGAGGGGGGTTTGAGTTCTAGCGAAGTTCTCGAGGGTCCGAGGGCTGCCGTCCATCCTCCCTTTGAAAGGTGCGAATACCTATGAAGAGGGTGAAGATGATGCTCACTCTTCTGCCGGTTCTGGTAAGTACGGTCTCGGGTCCATGACCGCTTATGTAATACTGACGAGAGCTCGGAGCCGTCACCTCTTCACCTTGAATCACCCATGAACAGGTAGGTACCATATTGAAAACTGCAATACGAGCTTGGAAGTGCCCCAAAGAGGAAAGAAAGTCAAGCAAACAATTCCCAAAGCAAACAAGTAGACAGGCAAGCTACCGCTTCAGAATCCGCTCCACCGTCGCAGCCAACCCAAAGGA